>PVHT020000105.1:20730101-20771850 GCA_004024745.2 Catagonus wagneri
AAAAAAAAAAAAAAAAAAAAAGGGAAGGGATTAGATCTCAGGGCACTCTTACCCCACCCCCCACAGAAACATCTTATAAATAAACAAAATCCTGGAATGAAAATCTTCACATCTACCTTTCAGCTCCTGCTGAGTTATTTCCCTTGCTAGATTCCTAGGAGAAGCTCCACCAGGTCACGTGATGATGAATAGTTCAATGACTGTTGCCCTGCATTCTTATGTCCACAGCCAGCAAGGTGAACCATCTGCACACGTCTCCAGGGAAGAACATTTACTCCTGCTTTCCCCTCCCCACCCCCTCTTCCCACCAGCACTGCAGAAAGCACCCCCTCCACACACACAGCCTGAGGCTCTGGAGAGAATTTATCCATGGGTCCTCATGGCACAGGCTGGACGATGAGGCCTGAAGAGCATGTGAGAAGTGGGGCATGGGGGCAGGGAGATCCAGAGGACACTCCAGAAGGGAAGTCAGTGCATTTGGGCATCAGTTTCATTACAAAACTACTGACAATGCATGTACTGTGAAGGCTCATTTACCTGAGCCCCAGGGGGCAGCAGAAACATTCGGCTCCAGGTAGGCACTTACCCAGCTACCCCTGAGAAGCCCTCAGGGGTACCCCAGATGGTCAAGCCCTTCTCTCATTGGGTCCTTGCTTGCTTGGATCAATGATAACAGGATGGGTGTGTCCAGCACAAGGCTTAGAATCTGGGATCGTTCCCAGATTTTATTAAATAAATGAAAGAAAACCACATCTCTAACATCATTACAAATATGTTAACCCAACTCCCAAGCCCATATTCAGGGTGGCACATATCATCCTTTATTTCTCCTTCATAATCTAACCCTGTGTGTGGCAAGTCTAGTGTTCTCTTGGCTGATGAAAATTAGCTCAGCTGTTTTTCTTTACAGCAGTTCCTTGCCCCTAATTTAGGTCTGGTCAACTTTGCAACCCCATCACCTTTTCTGGGCCAAACATTGGTCATCTCCAGCTCGCCTTAGGAAGACCCTTGGCACACGTGCTCTGAAAATAGGGAAGCTGCTGTGCTCAGTGTTCTTAGGTCAGAACCCAGAGGGACCTAAAACCTCTGGACTAGAAGTCAGAATTGAATGCTCTGGACTCTGGACTCAGGACTCAGGCAAAGAAAGGAGAGCTGATTAATGGGGATGGCTCTCTGGAGTGGACAGCAAGTTCTATGCACTCAGCCCATAAAATGGCCCTTGGGAGGTGGTTACTGTTATCCATTTTACAGATGAGGAAGGGGAGTTTCAGCAAGTTGATGGAAAGCACTCCAGGTCACAGAGCCAGTGATGGAGCTAAGAGATAAGCCAAAGCCTCTTGGGCTCCAAACACAAGATACCCTCCACTCTCCCCAAACTATTTGGGCTCAAATTCACCAAGCTCCCCCAATGCAGGTGAGTACTTACCAATATCTGTGCTCTGACACAGCCAATGAACCAGGTCCCCATCAAAGTCTACCCCTGATTTTCTCTAGGAGGGAAGAAAATCGGGGTCAAGAAGACCCATGCCATTGGCTCAAGATATTTACTGTGATGCAGTAACTATTTGGGGGCTAAATTGATTCTGGAGATGAGAACTCAAATTTTGAAACTTTTATATCCCAACCAATGACTTCCTGCTCTGAAATCTCATGGAATATGCAATAAGGGCATAAAGCAGAATGAGTTTGATCATCATAGAGATCTGGCCTGATTTCCAGCTTTCTTTCAAGTATCTGTGTGGTTTGGAATGAATTACTTGGTCCGGCTGGACCTCAGGTCTCAACCTTGTTCCAAAGGATTGCTATCAAAACAAAACAAGATAATGAATCTGAAATTGCCCAAGACTTTCTTCACTGGCTTGTATAAGAATTCCCTGTTCAGAAAAGTACCTATTATAAGAATAAACCTCCTCTGATGGCAGAGAAAATGAGATATTTTCTTTCTATGTACACAGCTGTCTAGTTGACTACCTAAGCTCCCACCAACATTAATTGTGTTAGTGAAAAGATGTGGAACTGACCTAAACCAACGTCACTGCTGGTCTAAGCCGGACTTGCACGTGCCTCTGGCCTTCCTTCTCATTACGGACTGTATTTAGAGAAATATATAGTGGCGCGGCGGCCTATGGTGCTTGGTAAAAATGCCTCTGCTTCTTTTCTAAAATATAGATGGTGCGATTCCACAAAAACTTGATCCCAATAATACCACTGAGAATTTCTTCATGATGGCTTGTTTAGAAGTGGCCAGAATCTGCTCCACGAGAGCCACCTTGTTCTTGTTGGGGAAAACAGACTCCTTGCCAGAGTGGTGCATGTAGTTGCAATAGGAATCTTCAGTTCCGCCCATGGGAAAAATTGACAAGGCACTTTGGGAAAAACTGAGTGTGGGGTTTTGTTATTTTAAAACACCTTCTTCTATCTGATCCAAAGCATATGTGCTATGAAACGTGGCATCACACACAAACAAACACACATGCATGCATGCATACACACAAGCATATACACAATGGACACATACACACACACAAAACATCCACATAGACATAGAGTCAGAGCATTTCCTGGTAATTGAGATGGTGCTTTCCGATAATCTTTTATACTGAAAACAAAGCAAAATAGTTTTTCACACATATTGGATAATATCTGATGTACGGTATTTGCTCAATATTTTTAAGAGCTTGTCGAATGAGAGCAGGTGCCGCTGTCCTCCCCTTCGCACACCAGAGTACCTCCTCACCAAAGTATAAGGAGGTTGGGGGATTGAACTGACCCCAGTTTTAGGAGGAACTGGTTAAATTCACCAAAGCATTGCTCAAGTCTACACTCCTTTTAGCTTAATTGACATGCCTAGTAACATTTCAGACTATGAATGGAAGGTCACATTTTTCCAAATTTAGAGCCTTGTTTCAAAGAAAAGCGAAACTTCCTGGTACAGAAGATGAAAGGCTTGAAAAAAATCTTTTGACGGAGACTCTTTGGACATTAAATAGCTTATTAAATGGTGCTTTGATGAATTACGGTAAGTATAAATAAATAAGAAACATATGGATTGGATTTCCTTTGAAATATAAATGGATTTGAATTTACAAGAAAAATAACTGTTTTTTAACTCAACAAATAAACAAACAAAACCCTAGAAATACGACATACATTACTGCTGCTCCAAGAATTTTCCATGTCGATTTTCATTTTACATAAAATCTAATTATTAGGACATGGAAAAAAGGCACTGACTTTGGATATTATTTGGTTATTATTCAAAAAGATGCTTGTGACTGTACCTTGTGTTAAGCATGCTGATGTATTTTAAGACAATACACATTGTCATCTGTTTAATCTCCCTTGACTGTTCTCAGGTTGAGTAAAAGACACACCACTTTCTCCAGATCATTAAAACCAGACAGATCCCCATCATTATTTCATGGGCAAAACTTTCCTATAATAGGAATACATCATTTGATTTCTCTTCTGAAGAATTATGTTATTATTTTGAAACTTTCTCTTAAAAAGGACAAGAGTTGCAATAGGGGTTGTTTTGAATCAAGGTATTTTCCAGTGGAATTTAGGCTCCTCCAGCAGCTCTGTCTGTTTCCAAATGAGAAACGCCTGGAGCTAGTGAAGAAGCAGGAATGTGAGTTATAAATAAGTATGAAATTAGCAAGAGGTGCATTGGCCTGGCCCTTGGGAACTTTTATTGCAAACTGAGTTTTTGCACTATCTTGTTTCCGTTTTTGTTTCCTTCACACAAAAATTCATTTCATATGTAGTGCTTGGTATAGGAGAAGTGAGGTGACTAGAGAAAAAGAGTCTGGACCTTCCAGAAAATAACAACCACAACCACAACAGTAGTAATAAAAAAGAGTAATAGTAACTCCCATTATTTACTTAGTGCCTACTCGAGACTGGCAACAGTGAGGATTTCTCCCTTTTTTCTTTCCTTCTTTAATTTTCACAGATAGCTTGTAAAGTAGAAGCTGTTTTCTCTATTTTGCGGTTGAAGAAACAGGTTCATCCCAAGCTCCTGGCATCCAGAAATACCCATTGTTAATCTAACTCTGGGTGCTGCCACAATAAATGGGTGAGTTAACCTCCCCCCCCAACCTCCCTGCCGCCTGGGTGCCCAACTGCTTCTTTTCCTTATCTTTTGCTGGCATGAATGATCTATCACAGCCTCTTTTTTATGATTTTTATTTTTTCCGTGATAGTCGATTTACAGAGTTCTGGCAGTTTCTACTATACAGCAAAAGTGACCCAACCATGTATACACATATTTTTTTTTCCCTCACATTATCCTCCATCATGTTCCATCACAAGTGACTAGATATAGTTCCCTGTGCTATACAGCAAGATCTCACTGCTTATCCACTCCAAATGCAATAGTTCGCATGTATTAACCCCAGACTCCCAGTCCATTCCACTCTCTCCCCCTCCCTCTCGGCAACCACAGGTCTGTTCTCCAAGTCCATGAGTTTCTTTTCTGTATCACAGCCTCTTTGACCAACACGTTCGAGCCAGAGACTGCAAAATTAAAAGGGAGCTCAGGGAGTTCCAGCTGAGGCTCAGAGGGGTAAGAACCTGACATGGTCACTGTGAGGTTGTGGTTTTGATCCCTGGCCTTGCTCAGTGGGGTAAGGATCTGGTGTTGCCACAAGCTGTGGTGAAGGTTGCAGCTGCAGCTCCAATTTGACCCCTGGCCTGGGAACTTCTGCATGCTTCAGGTGCAGCCATAAAAAGAAAAGAAAAAGGGGAACTCAGGGAGAAGCCAGGAGTAGGAAAAGTAGTTTCCAAATGTTTCAAGTTCTAAGTGTCATGTCTTTAGAAAACAAAACGCAACACTGTTTGTCATTCCCCTACCACTGCCTGCAGCCACCTGCTATGAGCTAAGAGAAGGAATTTGAAGCTTCTGTTGGCTCTTTCCGAACTTGGGTAAGATTAAGTGAATTCTGACCCCAGGCTCAGTGGCATGGATTTCACGACAGGGAAGGGAGGCCACGGTAGAAGCATTTATGACCGTCAAGTGATGGCAGGTAGGATACCAGTTAGCGGAAACCATTTGTTCTTGGAAAGAGCATGTGAAAGGCAAGGCTCCCAGAGAACGCTCTCCCGTGGCTTCCAGGGAAGGATCTGAAATTTCAGAAGGTTAAATGGGGTAGCCTGGCGGGGAGGCATTAGTTTATGATCCTCCTCTGGCATCATCTCCCAGCACCAGCAGAGAGTGTAACCGAATCTTTCCTGTGCCCTGTTCATGATCCTACAACTAAAATGTTTCAGAATGTTTCAGAGCTGTTATGGAAAGGTTACTGGGTTCCCCATGAAAAGAAACAATCCAAAAGAGCTTTTTCATTTGAAAGGAAAGGTCACGCTGACAACTGGAAAATACCATCTATTTTCAGAGAAAGTCTCTGTTCCTTGTTGCAAACCCCAAATAATCACCTCCTCTATTTTTTACGGTACTTTCTGCACTTTTCCATGCATCCTATTATTTGGTCACCTGATCATATTAACACCTAGCTCGTAATTCCCCAGAATGCCTCTGTGATAGCACCTCTACTTTCCCTGACATAGAAAGCCTATCTGGCACAGAGCTACCCCCGACTGGCCCAGCCCAAGGACTCCAACTGTCAGGTGAATCAGTGCATGGAAGTCTCTTGGAGAGGCTGCAGATGTTCATTTTGTACCGAGCTTTGATGTGCTAGCATTTGCCAGTTACACAGAAATCAGCAACCAAACTCTGTTTGAGCCTCTGTTTCCTCCTTTGGAAAGTGAATATAATGATACCTATATTCTAGGGCTGTTATGAAGAGGGATGGCATGGACATTTGTGAAATCCCTTTGAACACTCTGCTTGGGCTCTTTACAGCATTCTGGCATTTCCTCCTTGGGCAAGGTGCCTGGCCAAGAGCAGTGTATATTGGCAGAACAAAGGAGCAAAAGGCTGTACCAGGATGAATGTTGTTACCATGATGACAAAGGTTAAATACATGAAGATCTAGGACCCTCAGTCACCATCCTTGATGTGTGTACCTTTGAATTATGAAATGACCAAATGGTCCAAAATGAACTCCCTAGTTTTACCCCTCACCAAACAAAATTCTCCACTCCTTAGAAAATGACACCACTGTTGTTCAACCTGGAAACCAGGGGGGGGCGGTATCTCTGAACATTTTTTTAAACCCTAGACCTAAATCATCTACAGTCCTGTAAGTATACTTCCCAAACCTATCCCAGTTAAAATTTTAAATACTTTTTGTTTCTGGGTGTATTCACCCTCTGTCTACTGCCTTGGCCATGAGAATATCAAGTCTAAGAAGTCTGGTCTTGCCACCTGGTCTTCTATTGTATCTCCAGTGCTTTGAATGGAGAAAGCAGTACAATCCTCCTTTGTTTAAACAGTAAATTGGCCATAATTTATTCTTTTATAAATTAGTAAAAAAAAGTGTATTTATTTAACTTATCCAGTATTTATCTCCCTAGACTGCCTGAGCAACATAAAAAAAAAATGCCATATTTTCATTTATTTGAGTACAAAATTCTAACAACTCCCTCTATATAAAGATCCTCTTCTGTGATATCTAGGAGGAACTGTGATTTCAGCCAAATGTCTGAGAACAGCGTCACTCGTTCAACTATTTCTGGGGCAGCTTCTTAAGTGATGCCATCTCCTCTGGGAGAAGCATTCACCTGGAATCCCGGTCCTCTATCAGCTGGAGACTTTTCTCAGTTTGGTCCACACAGCCAGTTAATCCTGGTACTGCATTTCCAACGTGGAATAACGCCTAGCAATATCTGTATGTTTTCATTCAACTATTTTATTTTGAAATAAGTACAGACTCACAGAAGTTTGTAGAAAAGATGTACAAGAGGCCTCGCATACCCTTCACCCTCCTCCCCCAACATCAGCACCTCACAGGTCTGCCTGGAACGGCAGCACTGTGAAGTTGGCTGTGGAACAAGCCATAGAGTTTGCTGAGATTTCTCCAGGTACACTCACACTCCCACTCACGTGTACACAGCTCTGTGTATACCTGCGAGTGTGCAGTGCTATGCAATTTCATCACGTTGGTAGCTTTGAATACATACCAACCCAAATCGAGAAGGCTTCCTCCCCGTTTCCCTTTACAAATACCCCTGTCCCCAGACTCCAATCCCTGGCAGTCTCATCAGTTTTCTAATCTAACGTGTCCCTATAGTCACATTACTTTGAGAATGTTTTATAACTGAGATCATACAGTATGTACCCTTTTGAAAATGGCTTAAACATGGTTAGTCTAACACCTGGAGGTCCATTCACTGGATGCACTTATCGCTTATACATTCCTTTTCATTACTCAGTAGTATTGGTGAGGGCCTGGGATCTGTCTGCTGTCTCCTGATTCAGTGTGTCGCAGGCTTACAGAAACCTCACGTGGATGGTTGATGTATGGCTGGGGTAAGGATCCCACAGAGAGATTAAGTCAGCATCTTGGGGGAAACACTTTCTTAGGGGGGTCCTGGAAGCCAGGCAGGATGGGCTGGGTGGATTTCTCAGGAAGGCTGAAGCCCCCAAATAGACACTCCTCATAATCCAGGAAGGATGCTGGGTCTCCAGCCAGGGAAGGTGTGCAAGACCAGGACGGCGCAGGGACAGAAAGACAGGGAGGGTCGTGCCGCGAAGCCAGGCAGTCCCAAGTGCGTCTGAAGAAGCCATCACAGAGGAATTTCACTCTGCAGATCTAATTCCATCCCAGCTATGAATACGCTTTGTGCTCTGGTCGGGGTTAGGACAGCAGGGCCTGGTCATGCTTCCCATTAAGGCACTGTGCTGCCAGCTGAGCAATGATGAAACAGGGAAGCGGGGCCAAGGGCCTCCTCCACCGCCCACAGCGTAGCCCCTCAGCCCCCGGCAAGACCTTCACATCTCCTGATTGCTCACTGCTGACAGGGAGAAGATGACCGCGTGGACGAGCCCCATCTCACATGCCTTTAAAAAGCCCATTGCCAAGTGCAAACCACTCATCAAAGTTCGGGAGATAGGGTTACAGACCGAGGCACACTTGTGGGCCCGTGAAATGTGATAGTCCGACGTCCACTGGCATAACAAATATTTATCGAGGGTCTTCATGTCCCAGGAAATCTAAGGCGGCAGTGAAGAGAAGCTGCAAAGAGGCCCAGGGAAGAAGCAGAAAAACTGGAGAAGGAACAGCATTAATCTTTGGAGAGGGCTGACAGACTCTGGTGTCCTTTTCACTTTACAGGGTGGATTTGGCCTTTCAGGTTTGCCCTCCCTCTTCCACACATCTGGGAAAAATGAATTTGGGCAACCAACCTCTCTGAGGCGTCTGTGTAACCTGGGCTTTCTGTGAAGACCCTTGTGGCAGAGGTGGTTTTAAGAGAGCTCTGCTAGATTACACTCCGCCACAAATCCTTCCAGAAGCAGGATGCCACTGGCCATTTGTTCCAATGGAGTCTGGTAAAAATATGACCTTGAACTTGGACTAGAAGGACTCAGCAGGAAGCCATGCCCTTTGCCCCTTCCCTTTTGGCAACCACTTGGGGTCCCTTTGTTTCCATTTTCTAACCTATGAACTCAGCATAGTGTTCATACACATCTGACTGCACCACCAGGGGGATAAAATAGGGCAGTTAACATAAAAGCACTTTAGAAAGTACAAATTGCTACCCCAAACAGAGTGGCATCATTGCAGTTATTATAAACACCCTGCCTGTTGAGTTGGCAATGACACAGGGATAGAAGAGGGAAACGGCCTGACAAGGGGAAGCTGGCTGAAACACATTTCAGAAAAAGACACTTCAGAAAAACCATATGGAAGGTGTCTTTCAGATTCCTGGTAAGTATAGCAAATATGAGCTCAGAATGCCATCTGTGACATTTTACCCACTGGTGGGACATACTCCAATTGCTTAGGAGAGAAACTAAGCAATCCCTGGGGACCGTGAGGAATGTGTACCCTCAGGAATGCACTAAATATTTCCAGGGATTTATCACATGTGTTATTTTTTTAAAAAGAGAAACCTGGGAAATATTCATTCAGTAAATATTTATAGCAGGTCCACTTGCATTGCTTTTGTGTTCAAGATTCAGAGATATAACCCAGTTACAGTTTTTAAGAGCACAGGGGCAGGTGAGTGATGGCTTCATGGAAACAGTCAAAAGCCCGAAGTTAAAAGCCCTCCTAGCTTTTCCCAAGTGGCAGCTGCTGACCTGGGTTGGAGGGTGGGGAGTAGCGGTGGGGAGCCAGGAGCAGATGGCATTTGGGCTGGGAGCAGGGGACAAGAATTTCCCCAGAGCAAGCACCCCTCCTGCAGGGGCACCGATCCTCAGGCACACGCCTGGCTACAAGCCATAGGCAGATCAAGCCACGCGTGGGAAGGTTGGAGGTGGGGTAAAGCAGGCTGGTGGCCAAGGTCATGAGATAAACTTCAATTATATTTCGAGGTCGGCAGGTCTCAGCTATATTCCAGTATCCGAGGGTGCTGTAGGTCCAGAGACAACTGGTGTGGGAGCCGACGTGGCACACGGGAAAGTGCCCGGGACCCTGGGCCCGTGTTACTGAGAGCCTGAGTGAACAGACGTCCAGACTCAGCAGGTACCCCTGTGTCGAGAGGATCCACCAGAAGGGAGGGGCAGCCACCGCACCGCTGAACTCAGGGACTTCCTCCCACTCTCAAGAAGCCTGGAGGGTGTCTCAGGAGGTGGTGGGCACCCTGCACGTGGGGAAGAGCCCACGGATCTCAAAGTGGCCCCCGTGGACTGGGAGGAATGCACACCCTCAGGCCCGGCCCGCAGCTGCAGAGTTGGAGGTGCAGTCGCCCCTGCATCTGGGGAAGCTCTGCTCTCCCGGGCCCTCCGCCCTGCATGTCATAAGCATCTCACGTGGTGCTTGGAAACAAGCCAGCAGAGGCAGAGCCCCCCCGGGACTCTCCCCTTCACCCCAGGTAATTCCACCCACTGGAGTCAGGAAGGAAGTCTAGACTGGGTAGCACCTAAGAATTGCCAGGGGAAGTGCTTCCAGTAGGAGTTCTCCCGGCAGGTTCCTTCAGACCAGCTGGGATGTTGGCCACCCAGCTCTGTCCAGGTTGAGGCTTTAACCCTGGGTCAGCTGCTTAACCTTCAAAAGCCTTCTTTTTCTCTTCTTTGGAATGGTAACCATAATAAAAACTTCCCCCAAGGTTTATTTTATTTTATTTTTTTATGGCCACACCTGCGGCATCTGGAGGTTCCCAGGCAAAGGGTCTAATCGGAGCTACAGCTGCCAGCCTACGTCACAGCCACAGCCACAGCCACAGCAATGTAGGATCCGAGCTGCATCTGCAACCTACACCACAGCTCACAGCAACGCTGGATCATTAACCCACTGAGCGAGGCAAGGGATCGAACCCACAACCTCATGGTTCCTAGTCGGATTCTTTAACCGCTGTGCCACGATGGGAACTCCCCCAACATTTTTTGTATAAAGGTAAGAAATATTTATTCATTGGAATTTAGACATTTTAAGTAGAAAAAAAATCACCCCAGTCCTTGAACAAAACTGTTAACATCTGGTTTTATTTTTCTGTTTGTTAATTTGTATTTTAAATCCATTTCATTAATACCGTATATGTCATAATAGACTTTAAAAAATTCACCAGAAGAGCCCATTTTGAGGTGCTGAGGGCGACAGAGGATGGAACCTTACCAAGACTGACTGCTAAGGAGCCCAAGGAGGACATTTCCTGGGAGTGAGGGGACATTCTTCACCCTCCCTGCTGTCTGAGGTAGGCTTTATTTTTGTCTGTTCATCCATTCATTGAACAGTCCCTTATTAAAATAAGTATCACAAATTCAGCTTCAGGACAGTATTTCCTTCATATTTCATATACGCCAAGTATTAATCACTTTGTACGCATGTCACAAATTTATCTTCCGGAAGTTACGTTTTCTAAGACAAAAGTGCAAGTTTTGATGGGGTCTCTGATTTTTAGCAAAAATGTCGCCTACATTGTCAAAGCATGACCTCCAGTGAGTTAGTCTGCTTGGGCTGTCCATACAGCTGGAAGCGCAGGTGGCCACCAGCCTTTCCTCTGCACACGAATCCTTAAGAAACTGGATTTTATGACTGGAAACATTCAGGGAGAGAGATCTCACACAGGTTAAAGGATACAGAGCCCTATAGGGGAGGGGACATCGCCTGTCTTGTGAGCACACTCAGAGTTGAACTTGCCCTTCTCCTGCTGTTTCCTGTGTCTCCCTGGCCCCTGTCAATACTAAGCTCCCAACATCAAGTGGAAGGACCAGAGATCTGTCTGCAGGTGATGCTATGGGTTCTTGCTTCAGCTCATAGTGTAGGTGAGTCTATTTAGTGCCATGTTTTGCATTGCTGTGCTTTTTGCTGGTGACTTCCCTGTTTAAAAAGACTCCAAAGACAATGCTGAGGCCATACCTTGGGCTTCTCCTCAGGGCACGAGGCTTCTATGGGCTTAGTGGAGGAAATCTGTGTGTCAGATGAGCTTCACTCAGGCGTGAATTACAATGCTGTTGGCCAGGATTTGGTGTTAATGAATCAACCATAAGGGGTCTTTAGACAGAAACACAACTAAAACAAGGTTATAACAAGGTTGTATATTCATCTCAATGAATATGTGACTGCCAGAAGCTCCCAGGAAACTAACCCTGGATTTCCCCAGCAGGAATGGTTCCATAGTCACTAAGTTCATGGAGACTTTTACAGAACACAACTATAAGGAATAATGAGAGTCAACTGTATCTTAAATTCCTGTGTTGGAATATGGGTTTCTGCAAAGTTGGGGGCTCACCTAATTTAGTCATCTTCCCAAAATCTCTACTACATTTAACAACAGTTAATAGTTAACAATAGTTAATTTAGAATGGATAAGCAATGAGGCCCCTGCGGTACAGTGCAGGGAACTACATCTAATCTTTTGGGATAGAAAATGATGGAAGATAGTATGAAAAAAGGAATGATTACGTATATATGACTGAGTCACTTTGCTGTGCAGCAGAAATAGACACAGCACTGCAAATCAACTATACTCTAATAAAATAAATAAAGCATTTAAACTGTTTAAGTTAATATTAGTATTTTTTAATGTCCCACTAGACATCCTTTCCGAGAAATCCAATCCATTTATACCCCTAGCCACTGGGAATCTGTTTTCTCCTCACTTTTCTTTGTTCTACGAGTTCCTTTGATTCCATTTTTGGAACTCAAATACCATTTTATCAGTTTCCCTGCATGCTTTCAACTAAATCTCCTCTGTTTTCAAACCACAAAGGTGATTTATTGTATTAGTTATAAAGGGCTAAGTTTTGCTGTAGGAAAAAATAACCTCCAAATCTCAGTGGGTTGAAAGTTTTTTTTTTCTTAGGCTATATTCTATCTCAGATGAGCTGGCAGTTTGCTCGGGTGGTACTCACTCAGTGATGTGAATAGCAGAGCGCCCCCTGCTGGGCATATCATTTGTGCAGCGGAGAAGAGAGAACACGGCAAATTTACACACACCAGCTTTCAAATATTTCCACCTAGAAGTGACATGTATCATTGCCTCTTGCATTTCGTTCAGCAAAGCAGGACATAGGGCCACTAGCTTACCAAACTTCAAGGAAGCAGGAGACCAAGTTCTGACGATGTGTCTGGAAGAGAGATCTCAGCATCAGCGACTGCAGGTTATTCTCTGTATACATAATAAGACACAGCTACCCTCTCCCCAGATAAAATTAACTAATTAGTTGATTAAATCCAGCCACTACAGTATAATTCCCAAAGGCCAGAATTGCTGGAGAAAAGGATGAAAAAAAATGAACATTGAGAGTGTAGGGGTCTTTCTTAGATGCCAGTACTAAAGTCATTATGAAGGCTTGAATGCTTGTATCTGTTGGATGCATTCTGATTGACTTTTCCACTCCCAGTTTAGACAACATAAATACAAACCATTTCTGCCAGTGTTTCAGTAGCGCAGGACACAGAAGAATTGCCAACCTAATGCTGCTTCCAAATCTCATGAACTTTCCAAGCCCCATTGTCTCCAAGAGCCGTCCTGGCATCATGACCATTTTATAGAGTGAGACCATGTGGGTCTTGGACAGTTATTTTGTCATTTTACTACTTGGCATTTTCACACTTTCTCGTGGAGCAATTGGCCTCACCAGAGGTCATATTGCCTGCTTTTTGTAACTTTCGGCAATTGTGTTGGAGTCACACTGCTTGGGTCACACAGACCCAGCTCCGTTATGTAATGGACTATTTCTGGTTTCTCAGCCCTCACAAGCCCCCGTGCATCCATCCTCTAGGGAGAAGTGTTTCACTAACTCAAGTTATGAATTTTCACCAGTTGAATAAAATACATATTTAATTAGGTCATAGCCATCTAAAGTAAGAAGAAAGTATCCTCGGGAACCGAAATAAAGTCCCGATTCCTTGATTATATATTCCAGTCCCACTGTAATCGTGCCCCTGATTACTTTTCTGTCCTCATTTTCTCCTTGTAACAAATATATATCCTACTTTGGAGTGATAGTACACTCTTCACATTTTCCTATTTGGACGACACTTGGGCTGCCAGGAGTCATTTACTAATTTATTCATTCTTTCTTTCATTCATTCACACATGCATTCATGCATTCACCTAAACTTGATTGAGTACTTTGACTGGTACTATGCTCATAGCTGAGAATACAGATATAAGTGAGATGTGGTCTATTGTGCCAAGAACATCTCTGACCTCGGGAAAGAAAATTGATACCTAGTAAGCAAAAGTTCAATTCCAAAAATAATAAAACATATTCCTAAATATCTGCCAGGACCAACTTAAATTGGCCCCTTCCGTTTTATCTTCTCTGACCACCCAAGTCCAGAAAGCCTTGTTTTGTGTAACGATTAATTATTTCAACCTGTGGCTTTCTGCTCTATGTGGTTTTAGGACCCTTGATGACTACAAAGTCTTTCTTTATCAACTGGCATTTATTGGATTCTAATTGAATATCAGTGGAGTGAATGGATGCCTTTTGCAGTGTTTTCAATCAGTGATTCTCGAACTTGAGCTGTGTCAGACTCACTTGACAGTGTGTTAAAACACAGAAGGCAGGGTCCCACCACAGAGTTTCCCATTCAGTAGGTCTGGAATAGGGCGTGAAAATCTGCATTTCTAACATGTTCTCAGGTGATGCTGGGGCCTGGGGGTCCCACTTTGAGAAACACTGTTGTAATGACCTTGGACAGGTAGGCACTCCACCTGCCAAATCATGTTTCTACCTGTGTCTTTTTGTATATCCAAGTGGCTTAGCTCACCTTTCTCATGTTGTAACGGAGGACTATCTCCATGCCTCGAATACCTTACTTTGGTCTAGCTTGCCCTGTGTGCCGAGTATCTGACTTGTGCATCACTCCAGGCTGTGCACCCAGTAGTTCCCATCGTGGCGCAGTGGAAACAAATCCGACTAGGAACCATGAGGCTGTGGGTTCGATCCCTGGCCTTGCTCAGTGTGTCAAGGGCCTGGCGTGGCCATGAGCTGTGGTGTAGGTCACAGACACAGCTCAGATCTGATGTTGCTGTGGCTGTGGCTGTGGCGCAGGCCAGCAGCTATAGCTCTGATTAGACCCCTTGCCTAGGAACCTCCATATGCTATGGGTATGACCCTAAAAAGACAAAGAAAAAAAAAGACAGGCTGTGCACCCAGATGCAGAAGCGATAAGAAGCAGCACCAGGCTTTAGGCAGCTCAGGAATCAGTACATGGAACAGACACAGCCACACTGAATGGTGGTGAGATGCAATGGAGGTGATCATGTAGGGATGGCTGGGTGCCCAATACTAACCCTTCCAAGGTTGGTGGGATGTAGATGGATGAAGACAAAAGGGATTAAGACATAAACACAGATCCAAATCTATACAGTTGCACAGACATTTTCACGGTACCTGTTTGCTACATAGTGCTTTGCTAGGACCAACTTAAATTGAGAGATTTAAGCACTGAGATTGCATGTTTATTTATTTATTTAGTTTTGTAGTTAGTTAGTTACTTACTTTTGGGCTGCACCCATGGCATGCAGAAGTTCCTGGAACAGGGGTTGAATCTGTGCCAGAGCAGCAACGACCTGAGCCACAGCAGTGACAGTGCCCGATCCTTAACCCACTGAATTCCACCAGGGAATTCCTAGGCACTGAGATTTTCCAAAAAAGCAGTAGCCAAACTCCCATGTCAGCAAGATTCATTAAGCCCCAAGGAGCAATTTTAATTCAGTCTGGTGGATGTTGCAATTGACATAAGCGCTGGGAGCTACGGAAGCCAAATCTTTGGGGTCCAGACCGAGTTTGTTGGTGACCTGCTGTGATCCTCATGGTCTGGGCTGACTTTGGGATGATGTGGGATTGAGCACCCCTTGTTAGTACCTCCTTCTATTGCCTTTCCTGATACGGCTCCCAGTGACCTTGCTGTGTCTCTGATGAGGAAAGTGGGCAGGTCCCACTTTCTATTCACTGGTGGTACCCTTTTATATTCCTTTTTTTTTCTTTGTCTTTTTGCCTTATCTAGGGCCGCACCCGCGGCATATGGAGGTTCCCAGGCTAGGGGTCTAACAGGAGCTGTAGCTGCCGGCCTTAGCCGCAGCCACAGCAATGCGGGATCCGAGCCGCGTCTGCAACCTACATCACAGCTCATGGCAACGCCGGATCCTTAACCCACTGAGCAAGGCCAGAGATCGAACCCGCAACCTTATGGTTCTTAGTCGGATTCGTTAACCACTGAGCCACGACGGGAACTCCTAATTCTTCCAGTCTCCTCACAGGATTGGGGATTAACTGCCTCTGGAAAGGGTCAGCAAGAGCCCTGGGTCAGACCATGCGTTATTTCTTCTCTAGGAGACCTGGTGTTCCGAGAACTCCCTCTGGTGCTTCGCGGAATCCTTATCACCCATTCTCCTGCCTCTCCTCGCTTCTCCTGCACATCGGATGCTGTGCACAGACCGAGCCTGCAGTGTTTCCGTGGGTGGGTCTAAATTGCCACAAAAGCCTCTAGTTCCTGGATGTCCCCTTCCTGACCCCTCCAAGGAGAGCAAACATATTTATTCTATCAAGGGAGAAGTACGATGGTATCAGAGATATTTCATATTTTTTGGTAAATATGCCCCCCCACGTGTCAGCCATCTTTCCAATCCTGACGTCAATCATGTTAACCTGTCAAAACGAAAAGCTTATAATCCTCACCGCATTCTCAGAACATCTAAGCCACTTCCTGTGACCGTCTGCCCTTCCACATGAAAGTTCCAGATGGGCACTCTTGTCCTGGGAGGCATTCTCTTGTCCACTGTGTGGACTCTGCCTGTTGAGTCACTTCCATCTGCCTGCTTGTCTGTTTGCCTGAATGTGCTTCCTTCATGGTTACACGAAACATCACATGGTCAGTGAACGCGCCATCCGTCAGCCTCTGCCTTCGAGAATAATCCCGAGGTTGAGCGATAAAGGTCTGCCAGAAGCACTGGTTCGCCTTGTGATTTCCTTGTTAACATTCACATTTCTGAGAACTATTTTTATGAGGACAGAGAGCAATGCCCACCTCGCTTTGCGATGCTGACTAGGTGAGCATATGGAAAAATCACTGTTTAAATCAATGTCAAGGCAAACTTCAACCATGACCATATTAACCTCAAATGAGCAAAAACTCACTTTAATTTAATGTTTAATCTCTTCAAAAAGAGATAACAACTACAAGCGTCCCTAAATTGTGTGCATGAGAGAAGGTAGGTTTTGAGAGGAGGGAGAGAGAGAATTTGATTCTGGGCACTAGATTTGGTCCTGGCTTTTTTTTTTTTTAATTTTTTATTGTAGTTGATTTATAGTATTCTGTCAATTTCTGATGTACAGCAAAGTGACCCTGTTTTATATATATGTACACACATATATATACATATATATATATAATTATTTTTTTTTCCTCCCTTTATCCTCCATCATGTCCCATCACGGCCCTGGCTTGTGACTAAGAAGACTCTTTACCAGGACTTAAGCATTAAGTTCTGTACCCCCTACCTCTGGCCCTTTGGGACCAGAAATTCTTTGACTCTGAACCACAGAGCTACTGCTTGAATTCCATTCAGTTGGAAGAGAGTTCATGAGCAATCAACTTTCATTGGGCCTCCAACTCAAGTTCCATTTTAGGCAGAACAGCCTCAGGGGATGTCCTTGAATCCCCACTTGTCTGCAGCGGTAACAAGGCCAGTGTGTCTATTACCATAAATATTCATAGAATAGCAGCTGTTGTGGCAGAGGTCTTTGCATGTTTAACTTCTAGAACAATTTTGGCTTCAGAAGGTAAATGTGAATTTCTCTAGTCTTCCATCACCCGGAGAAAATGTAAGAGGAAACAAAATTGGGATACATGATCTCTTTGTAAAACACGGATGTCCTAGGTTTCTGATGGGTCATGAAGCACCAAGGTCAGAGGGCTGTGGAGACACGGAGCAGGGTGAAGCACAAAGGGTCAAGGTCACCTAACAAACAGCCCCATTGAAAATGCCATCACCTCCCATTTCAAGCCCTGGTCTCAGATTCGCCTCAGACTATCCTCGTTTTGTTCACCCTGTGGGTACTTGGCAGGCTGTGCTTTTGAATTGATGATGAATTCGATCTGTTCCCTGTGTTGGGCTAACTTTTGGGGTGTGGTCCTCTTTGTCATTACACCCTCCTAGTCTTGGGTTCTCCTCCCGACCCTCTTGAAAACAATAGTAAAAATCCCTACCATATGTTGGCACAGCAGGTTCTGCCATGGTAGGGTCTTTGTTTAAGGACTTTGGAAGTTTGGATCCTCCCCCAACAATGAGACACATACTGTTCACTCCATTTTATGGAGAGAAGAAACTAAGGCTCAAAAAAATGAAGTGACACTCCTGAGGTCACCCTGCCGCTGAATCCTGGTCTCAGGGTCACCCCAAGCTTCAAGGCTCCATGGGCGTGGCCCCTACACCATGGCCCTGCCCTACCCCACTTTCTCTCTCTCTCTCTTTTTACCAAACACTACCAATTTATTCAACAAAACATGTCGCTTGATTTGTTAAACCTCTGTTTCCAGAGTATTGACCTGTTTCCATAGCATTAAATCCAATGTTCCAAGGTATATTGTCCCACTGTTATAATTAGAAAATAGGAACGGTCCCATTTACCATAGAACATTCTCGCACATTCTGTGTAGAATTCTGGACTGAAATTCTAGCTAAGATTTCTTCTTCCCACCGTGACTGTAGTAACTGGCACTGGATTAACCACCTGGCTTTAAACAACTAGAAAAGTAAACAAAGTATATGAAACATTAGATGTTCCAGTTTGATGACAAGTAACCAAAGATCCCTAATCCGGGAGAGAAAGGAATCCTAGGAGGTGTCTCTGAGTCACCCACACTTTGGTCTGGAGGCACTTTCTGAACTACTGCACGGATACTTGGAGCACAGCAGTGCACGGCAGTCTTCTTTTGGTAGAACCTGACACAGCTGTTTGTAAAATTTATGGAGGGATGTGTTTTCAGTTCCCACCTGTGTCATCCCACCTGGGCCCTCAGCATCCTGGCCCACAATTCAACCTGTGCTTTATATGCACCAGTTTGCCTGCTGGCCACAACTTAATTGCATGCGTAGTAGAGACATTTCTCCATAAATCTACTGGGAGACGGAAGAGTCGTGGGCCAGAAAGGGAGGTTCTTTGGATAACACAGCAGAGTGGAGCTTGCAAGCCAATAACATTTCTTCTTGTTACCTGCATTCAGTGATTCACTCACTCCATACCCCTTTACTGAGCACCTCCCATGTGACAAACGCCTGTATACTCTCTTTGAAAGGGCAGTGTAGACTAGGGTTAGAAGTAGTTTCAGACTCAGGAACTAGGCTGCCAGGGCTTCCATTCCAGTTCCACCTCTTTCCAACTGGGGGATAAGGAACATGTGCCAGGATCCCCCCATGCTTAAAAGAGTGTTCCTTCGAACGCTGTAATGAGGACTAACTGGTTTACCACTGCGTGTGTAATTTGTAGGACAGGGCTAGACACATGGTGCTATAATTTATATCTCCATCACCCCAGGCTGCCTGCCTCCCTTTCCCTTGGCCCCTGGACCCAGACACTCAACCACTTCTTTGGTGTTTCCACCTGGAGGTCAGCACACCCTTTCCTTTTAACACTTGTAAGATGGAACTCATGATTTCCCCTAAACGTTTTCACCCCTGCGTGTGTTCCTCTCTTGGTGAAGCAAACCACATGTAACCACATGGGTCAAGCCAGAGATGCTGGGACCATCCTTGATAATTCCATTTCCTCCTCTCTTTGCAATCGTCTGACTCTGCAGAGTTTTAACTCCTTGATTCTCTCAAATGTACACAAATTTCTCAATCACCTCAGCAGATGCCAACTTTGTTCAAAAGTCAATTTCTTATTCAGATTGTGGTTAACATTCTTGAAAAGCTCATTTTCCATTCTGCCCCAGAGGATCTCTCCAAATCCCAAATCGATGACTCTCTACTACTTAAAACCCTGCACTGGCCACCATGATGGTCAGTGTCACGTTCAAATGCCTTGGTATGCCTCATGCACAGGATTTTGTCCCACTCGCCCTCAGTGAATGTCTTATACTCCAGGTTGCAGGGGTGCTAAACAGCCTGGAGTTCCCCCAAATGTGAAATTTGGGGATTTGGGTTTTGTTTTTTGTTTTTTAGAAGCCCACACCCACTTAGCAGGGGGCCTCTCTCCTTTGTCTTGAGTTGTCATCTTGGACCCTGTGTCCCAGGCCCTTCCTCAGCCCACCCCTCCGAGTCCCAGTGCATTTCTCCCCTACTGGAAGCCTACATGTCATGCTTGGGCATGGCCCACTCAGCCACATGTGTCCCTGCAGCCCCTAAGACATAAGATCATATCTTAGGAGACTTCCTATTCTTAGGCATCTAAGACAGTGCAATGATGTAAGACATTCCCACAATCTGACGGGTGGCTGTGTGGATGGTTAAATGAAGGAAAGGAAAGCTGGAGAGATGGGTGCACAGATATGGATAGAGCCATAGCAAGTTCCTGACAGAGGCGGGAAATGTATTTGTAAAAGTCACCATTGCAGACACATGGGAGGCAGGTCCTAGGGACCCTCCATAGGCAGAGTGTGTGCATAAGGACCCTGAAATGCAGGAGTTGGGGCCAGCTTCCTGTGGCCTCGGAAGCCACGGGCAATGGCGTGGAGGCCATTCCATCCTCAAAGGAAGGAGTCAAGGGTCCCTGTTTATAGTATTATTTGAATCTTGAAAAGAGCATGAACTCAGACAAAGGAGGTGAGAGGCCATGGAATCAATTCAGCAGGCTGCATTTCAGGGGAGACACTGTTTTGGAACCAGGACTAAATTAACACCCTCTGCAAAATTCTCAGACTTGAAAGAACTGCCCTTCTCCTCCCTGCTTAGAGCTGAGAAACTTCAGAGCATGAGCTGTATTTCCCTACTTGAACTTGAGATGGCTCATTTCCTGAAATCTGGATGGAATGCTGGCCTTATAACCTCAGCTAGAAAGTTGCAGGATATTGAGTAAATCCAGCTATATCTCAGACATAATTTATTCAGACTCTGATAAGGACATTCTTGACCCTGCAACCATACTCTGTAAATCCCTACTTTTGCAAATTGGTTAGAGAATTGGAGCTGACTTTATAAAGAAGCAGAAGGGGTGCTGTGTTAGGTCTGACTGGGTTTTCCTTCTGGAAATAATGGAGTTTCGGTAAATATAGGGTATGTGAATACATCTCTTGGAATAACTGTTCAGCCGAAGCCTAATGGTTTCCTGTATATGCAGCAGCCTCAGCGTTCCAGATAAAGGATCTCTGTGCCTGCAGGGACACAGCTAAGCCGCTGTCCATGGTCAGTTGTTTTACCTTTACTGACTCAACACCTTTCAGTACAAATGTCCCCCCAAGGGGAGGCTGCCTGCCCAGAACTGAAAGAAGCAGGGCATTTGCAGTTAATGGATTAAGGCTGAAGTCTGAGGATGAGATCCAACTTCGTGGGCACAAGACTTGCAAGACACACCGAGACCTGAGCTCAGAGGACCCCATACTTGGCTCATTGCTCTGCTGTCATCCCCTTCGAATCCTTAATAATTTAGCACCAAGGGCCCTGCGTTTCCATTTTTGCACCATGTCCCATAAACGACACAGGCTTTCCTTCCTCATTGTAAGTGGGAAAGGCTGGCCTCAAGAACGGGCTTATCTGGGCTTGTTTGGATCAGAGGGAATAGTAGGGTTGAACATGCTTTTGCGAATAGCTTCAAAGTTCTATGCAAATGTTGGTGTGACTCAGTTATTTGTTTATCACCGCGAGTATTCAGTGTCCTGTTTGGCTGAGAGACATGGCTTTTCTGTCCTGGTTTGTTAAGGACTCTGAAAAGACTTGCTCAACTGCCCTACTCCAGTCCCTCAGAGGCATCCTGCTTCAAAACAGAGAAGCCCTGAGAGCTTCACCTGCCCCAGGTGCCAGCCACTCCCTGACCCTTTACCTGGAATTCGGGCTCACCTGAGTTCTCATTGCTGCCCTGTCTACCTGGCCCCCGGGAGGTTCTTCTCAGGTTTCCCATCTGCCTGCCTCTCTGTAGACTGTGCCCTTGGCCTCAGTGCCCTTGGCTTCAGAGCTCTTGCTCCTTGATTAGGAAGGACATACGCTGTCCTCACACCAGCCCCCTGGGGACCTATTTCCTCAAAGCCATCAGTACCCTTACCCAGGATTTCACACCCTTCACTCAAAACTCTTCTATAAGACTTTTCATATTGTGTCATCACAGTAAGTACTAAATAAATAGTTGATGAATAGTTTTATGAGTCATATAATTCTCTTAGGGCCGTGTGCCATTTTCCCCTATTAGATATATGACTTAGAGGCTCCTCATAGAACAGATCATTATTATGGATCCTTGGTTAAGATCCCTCACAAGGATCCCATTAGTCTATGATTCAGTTTGTAAGAAATGTTAGCTTTGTTCCTGAAGGACAACATTTCAAACTGTTAGGAAATGAATGTTGAGCGAGCCATAAGGAAAATGAGATCTTTTGGAAGGACCCGAGTCTCATTCCTTTTCACCCCCATGGCCACCACCACCGAGGAAGTGACCACCATCCCACTGTCACTGGCTTCAATGACCACCATGTCTCCTGACTGGATCCCTCTCTGCCACTCTTGTTTCATCTGCAACCCGGGCAGCATGACAGCCAGAGTCAGGATTTGGAATACAAATCCACACCATTATTACCCAGATTTAAACCCCTTCAATCACCTCCCATAACTCCCACCCAGAGTGAAATCCAAATTCCTGATCTTTAGCCCCCGTGGTGGAGCCCTGACCCCTCCCACTTTCTCCTCCCTCCCTCCTCCCCCCACAGCCTTGTTCAGGCCCTCAGAGCATCCTAGCACCACCCTGCTGTATAAAGCACATCCTTCCCCTTGGTGGGTTCCTCTTCCCTCTGCTGGCCCCAGAGACCTTCTTTCTGTCAACTCCTCCTGGACCCTCCCGAGCATCTGTCCAGTCTTGGGCTCCATCTGCTAGTACACAGATCCTAGTTTTCCTCCAGGGTAGAAAGCATCAAATGTGTAAATGTGCATCCATCCGGGTGTCGCATTTGCTTACAGGTCATCAGAGCCACCAGGCAGACCATCAGCTCTGGCTCCAGGACAGCAGGCACCAGGGTCCTTCCCTCACCACCAGTTATTTTGGACTCTGGTCAGGACCTGTCCAGTAAAGACGGATGGAATAAATGGATGGATGTATTGGTGCAGTTGATTCAGTGCTGCCCTCTGGTTGAGTCCACAGCATGCCTTGAAAATTCAAACACCCATGAACCTTCATTAGAATCAGAGATAAAAGTGGATGCAGCAGAAACGTTCTGCTACAGCAGTGGGGAATAAATTATTAACTCTGGGCTCACTTAATAAAGCAAGACCTGCAAGGAACTCCTCTCTTCCTGGGAAGGAAAAAAAAAATAGATTCAATGATTCAGTATTTTTCATTTGAGATTTTTGTTTTCTTGTGATTGGCTACCAAACTGAGAATTTTCTATTTCCTTCCTTTTGGAAGCTTTCAAAAAAAACCCTGCCAGGTGATTAAGAAACTAAGATAAATTCCTTCAATCTCATGAAATAAATTTTGGCCCATTAAATACATTAAAATCAGCATGAGCCAGAGAAATTGTGTCTGTCTGGGAGAGACGCTCACCCCCCAAAATTCCGATTTGTCAGCCGTGCACAGCCCCGTCTACACTTCCTGTGATCTGCTGGGTCAGCCGCCCTGGGGACCAGATGCCCCACTGCATTCCTCAGCCTCTCTCTGGTTCTGCTAGAAGGAGGGAGCACAGGAAATCCTGCCGGAATGCTTCTTTTCAGCATTTCTATTCTCCGTTACAGGCCTCTGAACAGACATCCCTGGGCCAAATGTCATCCAGCAGGGCACCTCTGCGCTGGCTCTCCCAGCGGACCTTTGCTGTGCAAAGAATTCTCCGCTTAGAACAAGGACACCCACAAGGCACCGGTCACAGCAGCATCACGGGGCCACTTCCCAGCAAAGGGGCAGTGACACTGACAGCCAAGAGACTGTAACCTCAAATAGAGGGGGGTAGGGTGAGCTCAAGAGCCTGTGGCCCCAGACACCCTGCAGTGTTAAGCCTCTGCTCCATCCTGTCCCGAGAGCTGAGCCTACCTGTCCTGCAGGTGCAGTCCAACCATGGTGGGTCCACCTGGAGTTGAAGGGCTAGCACTTACTGAGCTGCTATTAGATCCCGGGTGCTTCAGCCGGGCCTTCTCATTCAGCCTCACAGCATCACGGAACAAGTGCGTATGACCTTCACAAGAGTAAAAATGGAGAGAATCAGCCTGGATGGTGACGCTCAGACACGGAGATGGCAGGGGGATGATCTTCGATTCCTCTGTCCATCTTTAAAGCTGGCTTGGGCCCATGCATCAGGAGATACTTAATTTTTTCTTTTTTTAACGTGCAGGTGAATCCTTTGTTTCAAATGAAAGTAGATAAAAGAGCAACAGTCTGACACATGCATCTCTCTCCAGATCCCAAGACTACTATAGTCACAGTGATTGTAAGGATTGTGGGAATTATGCTGCTGGTGGTGGAAGGACAGACACAGAGATCAATGGAACAGAATAAAGAATTCAGAAAAAGACACACAAATACACCTCACTGGTCTTTGACAAAGGTGCAAAAGCAGTATAAGGATACCTTGTGACAAAGATACGAAAGCATCTTTCTCCGAAAGTGCCCCTGATACTCCCCAGGGGACCTTGGGGTTCCCCAGGACCTGGTTTCCAAACCACACTCATCTCCACCGTGAGGGTCAGCACCCAGGCACCCCTGGACTGAGCCCATGAGTACGAGGATGATGCCCAGTTTTCTCCCCCTGACCTGGCTGTTCCAATGGCCCACTGTCTCCTGGTGTCTCTGCCCCGGGAACCTGCACAGCCCCCAGCACCCCCAGCCCCCGGACGTGGGCTCACCTTATTCCACTGGTTCAATCGGTGTCAGCACAACTGGAAAACAAACTGTCTGGTGTTTCCTCCTTCAAGTCCACCAACCAGAGGCACTTGTAAGTGTACCGAGTTGAACTGTCCCCACTGGCTCTAGTGTCCCTGTACGAGGGGGAATGCACACGCGGCAGAGAATGAAGAGTGAGGCTTTCTCGTAGGATCATGTTTGGAGTCCTTGTATTTGGTGGCTCAAGGTCAGTGAAAGGCGAGGTGAGTACCACAGAGAGCACCAAGTCAGCCCACAGGCTCCACGAAAGAGCTGAACACAGGATGACAAGCCACCAGGTGAGCCCTGTCTTCAGTTTCTGAGCAGACAAGAAGCAAACACGTGGGCTGATTCACATTGTGCATTCTGGAATGTGAGCTAAGCAACCACCAACTTCAAAAGGATGTGTCTGTTAAAACTATAGTGACAGATGAATGGATTAAGAAGATGTGGTACATATATACAATGGAATATGACTCAGCCATAAAAAAGAATGAAATAATGCCATTTGTAGCAACTTAGATGCCAACTAGAGCTTCTCATACTAAGTGAAGCAAGTCAGAAAGAGAAAGACAAATACCATATGCTATCACCTATATGCAGAATCTAAAATATGGCACAAATGAACCTATCTAGGGAACAGATACAGGCTTGCAGACACGGAGAATGGATTTGTGATTGCCAAGGTGTAGAGGGAAGGAGTGGGGTGGACTGGGAGTTTGGGGTTAGTAGACGTAAACTATTACATTTATATATATATATATATATATATATATATATATATATATATATATATGTATATATAAAGGAGTTCCCTTCGTGGCTCAGTGGTTAACGAATCCGACTAAGAACCATGAGGTTGCGGGTTCGACCCCTGGCCTTGCTCAGTGGGTTAAGGATCCGGCGTTGCCATGAGCTGTGGTGTAGGTTGCAGACGCAGCTCGGATCCCGAGTTGCCGGCGGCTACAGCTCCTGTTAGACCCCTAGCCTGGGAACCTCCATATGCCACAGGTGCGGCTCTACATAAAAAAGGCAAAAAGACAAAAAAAAAAGAAAGAATATATAAGCAATGAGGTCCTACAGTACTGCACAGGGAGCTATGTCCAATCTCTTGTGATCTTGTGATCAAACATTATAAAAATAATATGCAAAAAAGGGATATATACGTATATATGTATATGTATGTGTGTGTATATACATACATACATATATATATGTGTGTGTATATATATATACATATATATATATATATATATATATATATATATATATATATATATGAATGACTGGGTCACTGCTGCTGTATAGCAGAAATTGGCATAACCCTGTAAATCAACTATACTTTTTTTTTTTTTGTCTTTCTGCCTTTCTAGGGCTGCACTCGCGGCATATGGAGGTTCCCAGGCTAGGGGTCCAATCGGAGCTGTAGCCGCTGGCCTACACCACAGCCACAGCAATGCCAGATCCGAGCCACGTCTGCGACCTACACCACAGCTCATGGCAATGCCGGGTGATCAACCCACTGAGGAAGGCCAGGGATCGAACCCATAACCTCATGGCTCCTAGTCAGATTCGTTAACCACTGAGCCACGACGGGAACTCCCCCCAACTATACTTTTAATTAGAAAAAAAAAAAACTATGGCAGCTGTCATGTGGAACATGTGTCACATTTTTTTCTCATACTATCTTCCATCATGTTCTATCCCAAGAGATTGGATACAGTTCCCTGTGCTATATAGTAGGACCTCATTGCTTATCCATTCTAAATGTAATAGTTCTCATCTACCACTCCTAAACTCCCCATCCATCCCACTCCCTCCCACCCTCCCCTTGGCAACCACAAGTCTGTTCTGCATGTCTCTGAGTCTGTTTCTGTTCTGTAGATACATTCATTTGTGCCATATTTTAGATTCCATGTATAAGTGACGTCATATGATATTTGTCTTTCTCTTTCTGACTTCACTTAGTATGAGAATTTCTACCTGCATCCATGTTGCTGCAAATGGCATTATTTCATTCTTTTTGATGGCTGAGTAATATTCCAGTATATATATCATATCTTGTTTATCCAGTCCTCTGTTGATGGACACATAGGTTGGTTCTGTGTCTTAGCTATTGTAAATGGTAGTGCAGTGAACACTGGGATGCATGTATCTTTCTGAATTATGGTTTTCTCCAGATATATTGATGCTCACATTTTAATAGTGATGGTAGAGCTACACATTATAGAGGGTGCTCTACTGGCTGAGACCTGTGTCAGCAGCTTTGAGTGTGTTATTTCATTTAGTCTTTGCAATATTCCTGTGAGACACATACTATAAGAATTTTAGATGATGCAAGGGCTTTGAAGATTTAAGAAACATTGCCAAATTTTAACAGCTGGTGGGGGAAGGTGATGTCACACTCAAGCCTAATGGCAAGGCCTGCAAAGCCTCCCTCATAGCTTCCAGAATGGAAAGTAAGAGCTCCAAGAAAAAGAGATGTGAACCCGGAAGGGAAGAGTGACCTGGTAAGTGATGGAGAGCCCCCAGGTTGAGAAGCAGAGGTCCATGTCTTCACGGTCCTACAGAGGAACAAGGTTTTTTTCCCTCATCTGGAGAAGAAAGCATGAGCCTGGAGTTGCAGGGACTAAAATGCCACAAGTCCAAGCAGGTCCCAGATTCGAGGCAGAATAAACACATCATGAGTGAGGACTGCTCTTGCATCTTAAAACTGGGATTTCACAGAAGAGGCCCAGAGAGGGTCTCTGCACTTGCCAAGTGCCCCTGAATTTCCATATGTTTAAAAGCAAATATGCACATGTCATCAGGCCTACAAAGCTGGACTCTGAGGAAATGCGTCCTAATTACAGATCCCAATGGTCAGGCAAGTGAGCCTACCATTTGCAAATTATAGAGACACTTCCTCCACTAACACCAGAGACAGGTAACTAAGAAGCATCCTGCAGGGCGGTAATCATAAGAACGCTTTTTGATGGAAACTTCTCAGCACTCAAATCATGTTTCTTAATTTGCAATTTTTTTTTTGCAGTTTTTAGATACATAATCCAGCAAGTCATGTTTTCTGGTTCATTTGCTCAGCTCCGATGGTCCAGACACTAAATTTTTTCTTTGCATCTCAATTTCTTGTGCTCAATTCACATGGTGATAATTTAGGAAAACACCTAAGAAGTGAGAACCTCCCAAGTTTCTTGAGAAGCTCATTTCTCTCCCCATAATTATAGGAATTGCTGAGCATGTTTGCGAGTGCTTATATTGCTACGGAGAAGATCCGGTGTCTCCTTAGACAGAGTTCTGTGATCTCCCAAAAGCTAAGATTTGCTGTCTGCAAACTTGTTATAAATAGTAAATCTAGAGCAGAACAGCTGTCAAACATGCATGTCTTCCTCTTCAAAAGGAAAGGAAGGGGGGCCATTTTTATAGCGTTACGATGCATAGTCATTGAAAAACTGATTTATAGATGTAATAAACAGAGACTCGAGGCCCACAGATATCGTTCACACTAAACAGGCTTAGACGCTCAGGATGAAGTTCTAAATTTGATGCCAGCTCCCCATGTGATCACAGAGGATTCCTTAATCTTCCTGGGATTATTTCCTTCACCTACCCAAGGCACGACTAAAATACAGGGGTTGTAAATTATGAAATGATGTTCAGCTATTAAGTCTCTAAAATGTCTTTAAAGAATGTGTATATATATCTACCTATCTGGACTTTATACATTGTTTTTTTTTTGGCTTTTTCCATGCCTGGGAATTTACTTGCTACTTTCCCTGAACTGCCCAAGTTTCACGTTACAAAATCAAACACCGAGGTGTCCTCACACCTCCTGCCCGGACAGCTGAGTTGACATTGCATGTTAGGCTCTGCACGCAAATGCTGAGGAAAGACCTAGATCGAGGAAGGTCCGCCTTCTCCCTTCTTGCACAAGAGCTGGTTCTTACCAGGCGTTTGGCTTTCGGATGGGCATTCTTTCAATTCTAATAATGGAAGAGATTTACATATTTTTCAAGATGATACAGAGATGACACTTACATCTGATAACAGGCGACGTCCGTGATCTCATAATTCATCTGGGGAGAAAACACAGGCTGAGAAAGGGGGTGTGATCACTCACATGAAGGGTGCCAGGTCAGGTAGGCAGTGGCTGTCATCACTTTTGTCATGGGCCTAGGTGCACCCAGCTCGATGTGTCTTGTCTTGATCTGGCCAATTATGGCTGCGTGTAAATCATTAAATACTGATAAGCGAGTGCTTTGGAAGTGGGAAGGCACATGACTGCCCTCAGGATCATGCTCCGCATTCCAGCCTCGTTAGACACCTGAGAAAACTGGGCTTGGGCTGAAAGACACTTCACAGATCTAAACTGGCTCACTGCACCCAAAGGACCAGGTTCAGACTCTGAAGCTTTGGTAGCCACACCCTCTGGGATGGCCAAAGGCTCCTGGCACTGTCCTCTCTCCCCTACACCCGAGATCTTTCCAGTCTGTCATATTTTAGCCCCTCTCAGTGGAATTCCCTATGACAAAAGCTACTGAAGACCAAGCGATGAAAAATAAATGCATTCTGGCTCTTTTCAAGTGGCTTTCAACAGTATATCTATCTACTTACCTATCAGTCATAGGTCAAAATAATTAGCTTGAGAGGAGAGCAAAGGGCAATGGAAACTCAGAAGAGGGAAAACTGGAACGTAGGTAAGGAGTTAAGGAAATACAAATATATTTCCTTTTTTTTAAATGATTTTTCCCATTATAGCTGGTTCACAGTGTTGTCAATTTTCTACTGTACAGCAAAGTGACCCAGTCACACATACATATTTTCCTGTTTTTTCTCACGTTATCCTCCATCCTGCTCCATCGTAAGTCACTTGATACAGTTCCTAGGACTATACAGCAGAATCTCATTGCTTTTCCACTCCAAAGGCAACAGTTTGCCTCCATTAACCCCAGATTCCCAGTCCATTCCACTCCCTCCCCTTTAAGGAAATATATTTTAAATGTAGTTACTTTTGTAGCAGGTAGGCTTGTAGATAGGAAGATACAAGAAAATAATACCACATTCTGAGTGAAAGGAGAAAGTGGCTAAATATGTGGCTCTTTTCAAAGGAAGGGCAGGTTCTGGGGATGATCCATGGAAGCAAAAATAAAAAGAAACCTGGGTATCAGATTATCGGGGTAAGAAGGAAAGTGGATTAGCAAGTAGCCAACAGAAATCCATTAAACACTTGTTGTTCTGGTTTTTGTTTCGATTTTTCTTCAGTAGACTATCCTTTAGGGAGGCTACACCAGCCGCATGGTGCTGGGTTGTGGTGGCAAGTGTACCTCCATCAGTAAGTGTCCTGGGCCAGGACGGTAAGACTCACAGAGAAATTTGGGGAGAGACCATTCATGTGGTGGGTAGGTACCTGGATTTGGGGGGCAAGAAGATCAGGTTGGAATCCTGGATCTAACGCTCACTTTTTGTGTGATCTTAAGCTTTATTCTCTGCACTTCAATTTCCCGTTGTGTAAAACGGGCGTAATAAAAACATTCTAACCCAGGGGGTTTCGTGTGCCTTGAATGAGTTGACACCCATTTAGAGCAATGAGTTCCCCATATTTTATTAGCTACTAATTATTATTAGTGGACTCTTCTGAACAATAGCAAAACAAAACAGAGCACAAAGATGTAGAAGACAACGTATGCGGTTTATATCAGTCCCTTGGAAGCTCGAATGGAAGGTGTGACTGATGGTCTCCAGCCTTTGTGTTTAAGAAGCGCGACGGGGAGTTCTCCTCTCCTCTTCCACCCATGGCTTCAGCGACTTCTTCTAAACGGACCGTCCCATATCCTTTCTCAAGTTCAGATCCCCATCATGGCCTCCAGCCCAATAATGTCAGATTTCTCACTTATCAGTACCCCCTGGACACAAGAAGTAAATATCCAAAACTGGGCCTCTTGCATGGCCAGCCCATTCCTCTTCTTCTTTATTCACAAATACACCACATCGGTTTAAGGAAGTCTGGCCCTGCTGTTGCAGTGAATGGCCTTTTCACTTACCCCCATCTCCATGAGCCCAGAACCTGGGTCGGTCACAGGATAGCCCTCCTTAACCCCCGCGTGAGATCAGCTTTACCACTTCTGGGCCTAACCTATTTCATTCACTCTTTTCCTATGTTTCTCTTCCCAGCAGAATCCCAACAGTCCCTTAAGTTGACCTGTAGCCTCTGCTCACAGACCCATCCTGCATAAGCCAAGTGCATCCTCAGTTTCCTGGCCAGGAGAGAGCAGGGTAAATGATCTAGACAACCAGAACACCCACCCCAGAGTTCCCATTGAGACAGGGTGTGAAGAATCTGGACCATGAAGCACTACAGGATAGAAGCACGGGGAGGGACATTTTTTTAGCACAAACAAAAGATGGTTCTTTAACTGGTGTGTCAAAATTCTTCAGGCCTATTTTGGGGACAGTGCAGGGTCCCATGATGTGACTCAGCCAGCTTGGCAGATGGAATACAGCCCGAGATGTGGCTACAGGTTCATATTGAGGCTTCATCCCTGAAGCCTGGGTGCCATGCTCATCTTCAGGAAACCTAAATTTTGGAGCGCTGGCATTCCCCATGATTTAACACTTCATCTAGAGATTTTTGAGTGTGCACGATATTTTAAACTCATCCAGCGGTGTGTCAGGTGAAACCTCATAAAACTGTAATAAAACCCAGCTAAGGCACTTCCATGTTCAAAGTTGGCTCAGAGACTCAGGACAATGTTCTGTGAAAGATTATTCTGGCATACGGACACCTGGCTCCAACTGGAAGGCAAAGCACGGAGAAATGAAAGGCAAGGCAGGGGTGAGAATTCAAACCTCCCCAAGTTCAGGCACAGTTCACTTTGAGTTTACAAGGAGGACTCAGGACATTTATTATCTTATCTGAGCACGTTTATACACTTTATAAGAGTGATGAGCTCATGTTTCTGATCTTGCTTTTGATTTGCAGGCCTCCCATGAGAACTTAATAAAGAGCCCATAAATAAGTGTTTATCTCTGTCCCTAACATAATCCAAGTTTCTCTTTTTAAACTAGAAGTTACGTTAAAAAATAATTTCTATATGTCTAAGTAAATAAAAACATACTGCCACTCATGTCAGTGAAAAAGACATTAAAAGAACCACATTCTGTGCCTGGCTGATAAGTCTGGGATACACACACCAATTTCTAATACACAGCTTATTCGCTGTTGTGTGAATGGAGCTAGAGTGCATAAATATAGATTATACTCTCATTTTAAAATGTAAATCTGACAATATTAATAGACATGAAATATTTCATCTTGTAGTTTCTTTCATCTTCGGGCTTGTGACACTTTCTAATCTTCAACATTTCCGCGCATGTCATCACAGAATGCAGAGCTACAAAAATTGTTAGTGGTTTTGTTCTCAACCTACAGCTGATTTCTAGGTTTAAAGCAGGAATATTTATCAGAGGTAATGCGAGTTACTTTTGTAGAAAGAGACCATTACTTTTATACCTATCTTCTTCTACAGTGTAAACTGTTTAAAGTTACACATTTCCCCTTTGCAGCAACATGGATGAACCCAGAGATGATCATACTAAGTGAAGTGAGCCAGGCAGAGAAAGACAAATAGTCTATGAAACAACTTATATGTAACAAAATGATACAAAGGAATTTGTTTGTAGGACCGAAACAGACTTGAAGATTTTGAGGTCAAACTTAGAGTTACCAAAGGGGAGACTGAAGTGGGGGGAGGGATAAATTGGGAGGATGGGGTTGGCACATGCACACCACCGTTCGTGGGGCAGATGACTCACTGGGACCTGCTGTATAGCACAGGCAGGTCTACTCGGGGTTCTGTAATAATCTACATGGGAAAAAAGAATACTTATATGCATACATAAAACTGATTCACTTTGATGTAAACCCAAAGCTATATGACATTGTAAATCAGTTATAACCCAATAAAAATTTAAAAAAATGAAGCTCTGCACTCTCTTGGAGAACAATTCAAGATGAATTCCACAGTCTTGTTTTAAAATTTTTATCCTTTTTGAAAATGTTCTAATTTTGATCGCGATTTCCTTCTTTGACAAACCTTTTCTTTTTCTTTTCTTTTCTTAGGGCTGCACCTGTGGCATATAGTAATTTGGAAGTCCCTGGGCTAGGGGTTGAATCAGAGCCACAGCAAAACCGCATCTGCAACCTGACCAACGACGTTTATTAATTTCTACTTCTTTGAGGATTTCCCAGGTCTCTTTCTGTTATTCATTTCTAATGAATTCTGCTGGGATCAACAAATATACTCTGTATGATTTGAGTCCTTTAAAAGTTGATGGTGATTTGCTTAAAGAGCAGAATATGGTCTCTTTTTAGTAGATGTTTCCCAGGCACTCGAATGTCTCCTACTGTAGCGTTCCCTAGATGTCAGTTAGGTCAAGTTCCTTGAGGGCGTTATTTAGGTCATCTGTTTCTATTCTGTTGGTGAAGATGGGATACTCTGCCCCAAATGGTGTGAGAGGTCTGACAAGTGAGATTAGCCCCAGTTTATTAGTCACATATACTTGTATCTGGAGATGAGGGCACCACACACCAGAGCCACAAGGGGCTGCTCTTGGCAAGAGAATGAACAACCAGGGGCTGCAGGAGGCAGGAGGGTGGAATGACCCTTGAGTCCTAAAATTGACTTGTTGGAAGAGGTGTGCAGCCTGGCTGGTAGGTTGAAGACCAGGTAGAGAGCAGCTGGTCCAGTTCACAGAGGAACTAGCTGGGCGCAAAGACTTTCCCGCTGGTCAGGGGAGCGTATCTCGAGAGAGCAGGGGAGCTCATGGTTAGGCTTCCTTGGCTCTGTGACATTCAAACATGTTGAGAAAGTGCTTGAAGTTTTAGGTCTTGCAATATGATATCCTTGCTGGTGTTCAATTATTCTATAAATTGCTGAGAGAGGAATCTTGGAATCTCCAAATTTAATATTAAATTAGTATATCCCTTATATTCTCGTAAGTTTATATTTCAGGCATGGGGAAGCTTCTTTATCAGATTTATTTCTTTAATACACATTCAGAATTGTTATGTCTTCTTGCTAAATCAACCACTTATTGTGTAATTTCCCTCATTATTGTGCATAACATTACATTTATTCATGTCTGCACTGATATGAATTTATCCCATTTTTTTTTTATGTATGCACATACCTGGTTTTATTGGGTTTTGCTTCATTGTGCTTCACAGATATTGTAGGATCTTTGCAAATTGAAGGTTGTGACAACTCTGCCTCAGGTTAGTTTTTGAACTCCATTTTTCCAACATTTTCTCACTTCATCCACCTGTGTTATATTTTGGTAATTCTCATAATATTCCAAACCCTACAATAGCCAAAAGATTATAATTTGCTGAAATGCTCAGATGATGATGAGCATTCTTAGCGATAAAGTATTTCTTAAGGTATGTACATGGCTTTATGGACATTATGCTATTGTATTCCTAATAGATTACAGTATCGTATAAAGTTAAATTTTATATGCACTGGGACGTAAAAATTCACATAACTCATTTTATTGTGATAGATGCTTTTTTGCAATGATCTGGAACTGAACTGACTCTATATCCAAGATATGTCTGTATAGAGTTTGCATGGTATATATTTCCCCATACAGTTTATTTTTACCTGATCTTTGTCACTGTTTTTATTCAATCTTCGTATTTTAATTAGAGTGACTATGCCGTTTACATTTGATACATAATATGCAGCTGACTCTTGGACAGTGCAGTGGTTAAGGGTGCCAGCCATCTGCAGCTGTAGAAAATCTGCAGATAACTTCTAGTCAGTCCTTCATATATGAGGTTCCCATATCTGCAGGTCTTCTGTATCTGCCATTTTGCATCTTCAGATTCAACCAACCACGGATGGTACAGTTCTGTAGTATTTACTGTTGAAAAAAATCCACAGATAAGTGGACCTTTGCAGTTCAAACCCGAATCATTCAAGGATCAACTGTACTTGGGTTTGTGTTTATGTTGTTATTTGCTTGTTCGTCTTCTTTTTTCCTCCTCTTTTCCTGCTCTTTTCAGATTCATTGAGTATTTTTTAGTATTCCATTTTATCTCTTTAACCAGCTAACTAGCTACAATTTTAATTTTGTTATTGCTCAGGGTTTATAATTTGTAGCTTTCACATATCAGAATTCAGCTTCATGAAATGACCTGTATCAGTATCATGTGTGTGTGTGTGTGTGTGTGTACACACATTTCAACTGCATGTAAATTTTACTGTTTCTTTGTCATACATTTTGCATAGACAGGTGGTCTGACTCTGTTATAAATTTGTAAATATATTACTATTATTTTTGTTTAAAACATTCTATTACTTTTTTTCAGATTAACATGTTATTATTTCTTAATTAAGCTTTTTTTATTTTAAGAAACTGTTAGATTCACCTGCAATTATAATAAATTGTACAAAGAAATATCATATATACTTTACCAGGTTTTCCCCCATGAGAACACTTGCAAAATTATAGCAAAATAACACAATAAAAAATGGACATTTAAACAGTCAAGACACACATATTTTATCACCAGAGGAGCCTTCATGTGGCCCTTTAAATACCACACATCTCACTTCTGTGGTTTTCACCTGGATGCCTGGCAACCCTACACCATCTCTAGAATTTTGTTATAGAAATAGCATTATGTAATTAGAGTTGTACAGTATGTGCCTTTTGAAACTATCTTTTTTCACTAGTAATACCCTAGAGAGTCTTCCATGTTGTTGCCTGTGTCAATGTTTCGGTCCTTTTATCAGTGAGCCATATTCCTCAGGATGGATGTGTGACGTCTAAATTATTTCCAGTGTGGGCCTCCTCCCAATAAAACTGCAATAAGCATCCACATAGAGGTGTTTGTATGAATGTAAGTTTTCATTTCTCTGTGATAAATGCTCAGAATGCAATTGCTGATCAAGTACAATGATACAGTAGTTGCATGTTGTTACTTTTTTAAGAGGTTGCCCTATTTTTTTCCAGAACAGCTCTTCCATTTTCCATTCTCACCAGCATTTGGTATTGTCACAATTTTTGTTTTAACTGTTCTGATAGATATGAAGTGGTATCTTATTGTGTTTTTTGTTCACATTTCCCTAATGGTTAATGGTGCGGAACAGCTTTTAATGAACTTGTTTGCCATCTGTGCATCCATTTTTTTTTTCTCTTTTTTCAAAGCTTTATTTTAGTAGAGTTGATTCATGGTGTTGTGATCATTTCTGCTGTACAACAAAGTGATTCAGTTATACGTGTACACACATCTATTCTCTTTCAAATTCTTTTCCCACATAGATTATCACAGGTCTCTTCATGTTTTTTGCCCATCTTCTAATTGGATTGTTTTTTTTTTTCTTTACCGTTGAGTGTTGAGTGTTCTCTATATATTCTAGATATGAGTCCCAGGTCAGATGTGTTCTTTACAATGCATTTTCCAACTCTGATTGGCTATATTTATCCCCTAAAAAGCATTCATGGAATAAAAGATTTCCTTTTTGACAAGGTTTACTTTATTAATTTTCCTTTTAATATATTGTGCTGTTTATTTCAAACCCAAGAATTATTTGTATAGGCCTGGATCCTGACAATTGTCTCCTACATCATTTTTACAAAAAGATTAGAGTTTCACTTTTTTTTTTTTTTTTTTTTTGGTCTTTTTAGGGCTGCACCTGTGGCATATGGACTTTCCCAGGCTAGGGCTTGCATCAGAGCTGTAGCTGCCAGCCTACACCACAGCCACAGCAAAGTGGGATCTGAGCCGCATCTGCAACCTACACAACAGCTAAAACAGCTCATGGCTATGCCAGATCCTTAACCCTCTGAGCGAGGCCAGAGATCAAACCTGTGTCCTCATGGATACTAGTTGGGTTCATTAATAGCTGAGCCATGACAGGAACTCCATAGTTTTATTTTTTATATTTGGAATTAATTTTGGCATAAGTTTTGAGGTTAATGTTAAGATTATTTTTTGGCCTATAAATGTCCAGTTGCTCCAGAACATTTTTTTAATCCTCCATTAAACTGCTTTTGTACCTTTGACAAAAACCAATGAGATATATTTGTGTCTATTTTTAAATTCTTTATTCTGTTCCATCGATCTCTGTGTCTCTCCCTCCACCAACAACAGTCTAATCGCCAAAACCCTTATAAATCACTATGACTTGATAGTAGTCTTGGTATTAGAATCTGGCAGAGAGATTCCTCTCATTTTAATTTCCATTTTTTTTTTTTCCAGCCACACCTGTGGCATATGGAAGTTCCTGAGCCAGGGATCAACTCGGAGCAGCAGCTGTGACCTATGCCACAGTTGTGGCAACACCGGATCCTCAACCCATGGCACCGGGCCAGGGATCAAACCTGCACCTCCACAGAGACAAAGCTGGATCCTTCACCTGCTGTGCCACAAGAACTCCTCATTTCACTCGTCTTTGTCAAGATTATTTTAGCTCTTCTAGTTTTTTGCCTTTGCATATAAATGTCCAAATAACCTGTTGACAAAAATATTTTTGAAGATTTTATTAAGAATTGTGATAAACATGGAGTTCTCATTGTGGCTCAGTGGTTATGAGCCCAACTTATTAGTTTAAGGATCTGGCATTGCTGAGCCATGATAGGAACTCTAGGATGGATAGTTTATTCTTATCTTTCCAGTCTGTATGCCTTTTCTTTGTTGGAGCTAGAATTTCTAGTGCTGTTTTGAACAACAGTGGTGAAAGCAGACATTCTTCTTGTTTTCAATTTTAAGGGGGAGGAAATGGGCAATTATTATTATGTTAGCTATAGATACATCCATTTTTAATAGGCTCTTTATCATATTAAGGGATTTTTCTCTCTATTCCTACTTTTTGAGAGTCTTTATCATGAGTGTTGTATTTTGTCGAAGTCATTTTCTGTGTAAATTCATTAGATTTGTCTTACTTAGAAATGCTGAGCCAGACCTGAATATCTGCAATAAATCCTACTTAGCCATTGTAGATCAAGTAAGTAAAACTGCTTTTATAAATTCCTAGAATTGATTGGTTAATATTTTTCGAGAATTTTTGCATGTTACTTCATGATAGATATTGGTCTAAACTTTCTCTCTCTTCCTTTTCCCACTGTCTTTCAAGGGAATACTGTCCTCATAAAATGGATTCTCGACTCTTCCGTTTTCTGCGAGAGATTGTGTAAAATTAGTGTTAATTCTTCTTTAAATGTTCTGTGGAATCTTAAAGTGAGACCATCTGCACCTGGAGATTTCTTAGCTTTATTTATTTATTTTTTACTTTTTTTGGTCACATCTACAGCACACGGACCCCCTCCTCAAACTGCCTCATTCTGACAAATTGATGCCAAGTAGGGGTTGAGGTCATTACAGTCAGAGGATATGGGTCAGAAAAAATATATGGCTGGACTATAAATTTTTATTAGTAATGGTTTCTGGAATTTAATTTGTCAATATGCATCAAATGCCTTCTAAATACATATTTCACCCATTACGTTTCTCAAAGTATGTCGTAACACATAATCTGAAATAGTAGCGATGCTAAATTCCCAAAGATGGTCATTATAAAACAAATTGTCATGAAAAACGAGACAAACACAGTGCTACAGATACCACTGGGGTATATTGATTACATCTGCAAGAGGACATATGAAGTCATTAATATCTATGAAAAGGTTCAGAGTAACATGAGAAATAGTCATTTCATAATGTTAATTGAAAGAAAGCAGTTCAAAATCATTACTAAGTTAGGATTTTGGATACATAAAAATGCATATACTCTTCTTTGTGTGCTTTTCGCTTAAAATCAGCAATTTTATAGATTCAACCTAATAAATGGAGTATAAGCGCTCTTAAGACACTGGCACAGGTAAGTAGAAGGATCACGTTCAGGCTAAGACAGGCTACGTTAAGAACCAAAAGGAACTCCCAGGAAGTTACAAGGTAAGGGTTTATTTCTTGCTCCTGTTTCATGCTGCTTGTGAGAGAAGAAAACTTTCGCTCTCCACTGGGCAGGCACAGGGACTCTGGCAAGGAGGAAATCTCCATGTCTGTTTCCTCCTAATGATTACAGGGAAAAGAAATGATTCTGAATCATACAACAACTCTTAAAGCTTCCACTGCGAAGTGGCAATGAACATGAACCCAATTTTTCTTTTCTGCAAAATCGTGACATCAAATGCTTTTTTATCGAAATAGTTGATTTACAATGTTGAGTTAGTTTTAATTGTACAGCCGAGTGAGTTATACGTATATATGTATATAATCTTTTTCAGATTCTTTTCCATTATAGGTTATTACAAGATACTGAATATAGTTCCCTGTGCTATACAGTAGGTCTTTTTTGTTTATTGGTGTGTTATCTGTTCATTCCAAACTCCTCATTTATCCCTCTCCTCTCTCCCACCTTGGGTAACTATACGTTTGTTTTCTATGTCTGTGAGTCTGTTTCTGTTTTGTAATTAGATCATTTGAATACTTTTGAAGTAGGTATACTGAAGAAAACCACTTTGTTGATCTTGTTTCTAGCAACATTTTCAATTTGATGTGTAAAAGTAGGCTAAGAAATCCAGCCTGTAATTATAAATAAATTTTTTTTCTATAGTATCGATTCTTAAATGATTGTCAGAACCCATGTTATGGTTTTATGAAGCAATTTGCAAAAATAGTAACCAGACCAGACCCACAGTCTGTCACTAACACCATAACCAGTCAGTGTCTTAGAATTAGTACTGACGATGTCAACCGAAATTCTCCCTGAGTTTTATAAGCTTTTAACATACTTAAGAAATAGCATGGGGAGTTCCCGCCATGGCTTAGCGGATTAAAAACTGACTAGTCTCTATGTGAATGCAGGTTTGATCCCCAACCTCAGTCAGTGGGTTAAGGATTCAGTGTGGCCACAAGCTGCAGTGTAGTTTACAGATGTGACTCGGATCTGGTTTATGCTGTGGCTGTGGTGCAGGCTGGCAGCTGTATCTCTGATTTGACCCCTAGCCTGGGTCAAATGTTGGATCATATGTTGTAGGTGCAGCCCTAAAAAGAAAAAAATAAAAGAAAGAAATACTGAAAGAAAAAGAAAAAAATAGCATGGTACATGCACCCAACTCCACATATCACATGAAAGTCTATTAAATGAAGTGAAACTTAAAAAAACTAAATAGCATGGTGTATAAATAATGTCCCCATTCCCAGCGATTTAAATTTATTATTCAAAGGTAAAAATATAGTTGGTAAATTCATGTGCTTTGTACCTCGTTTAAACTTGCACCAATTTACTCTGATTATGATAATGAGAAACCTGAATCCACGTTGGTATTTGGATCAGTGGAAAGTTTTTTTTTCTGGGCAAGAAGATATTAACTTAGCTGTTGAGAAATGGCACGCTCAAACATTGCTTCACGTGAGGAGTTTCAACTTGTTCAAACTTCTTTCATTATATGTTTGAAATCCTTTTGGAACCAAAAGGTGAATAATACTTTTGGCAGCTACGTGAGCCATAGGTGGGTACAATGCTGACCTCTACTCGATGGAATTTGATATCATATGGCCTATTTTCTTGAGTCAGCACAATTTCAAGATAAAGGGAAAACTCATTTGGCTTCTTTCTGGTATACACACCACAGAATCTGTCCCAAGTCATCTGTGATACTTATGGTTTTGCAAGTCGGAAGGTTGGAAGTAGAGAGAAATAAAGTTTTATCCAGAAACTCAGGGAAGATCACTGGATGCCTCCACTAGGAAATTGTCTTGGGGACAGGGTCAAAGGCAAAAAGACCAAACAGTATCTAGCATTAGAACTTCTTGTAAGCAAGGTTCTAAGACTCCACTTAAAAACAGAGGAACAGGAGTTCCCTTCGTGGCTCAGTGGTTAACGAATCCAACTAAGAACCATGAGGTTGCGGGTTCGATCCCTGGCCTTGCTCAGTGGGTTAAGGATCCGGCGTTGCCGTGAGCTGTGGTGTAGGTTGCAGACGCGGTTCGGATCCCGCGTTGCTGTGGCTGTGGCGAAGGCCGGCAGCTACAGCTCCTGTTAGACCCCTAGCCTGGGAACCTCCATATGCCGCGGGTGTGGCTCTACATAAAGACAAAAAAAAAAAAAACCAACAAAAACAGAGGGACAGATGCGATGGAAGATTTGTAAGTAGATTCAGCTGTCCTGGGAGCAAGCAATGTAAAGAGATTTTCATTGACTATGAACTCTGTGCCAAAATGTCATCAGATGGTTTAGAGATTGCTATTCAACCCTTCTCAACAACCTATGAAATAAACATTATCGTCTCGCTCTACACTTCTGGAAACTAATCTGGAGGCCTTACCTAACTTGCCCTAATCCATACATGTAAAGCAATAGATTTGAAATCCGAACCCTGGTCTCCCTAATGTTGAGAACCATGTTTGCATTGTTATTGTTATCACCGGTTTTGTTTTTTAACTTGATGATATATGGCTTATGAATAGTAAGATGAAAGAATAAATTAAGTATATATCTAACATGTTAGTTTTGCCTATGGTGCAAAGTAGGAAATACAACTTGATTTTCTTCATGATTAACATCCACCTGAGTCCTACAATATTTTAAAAATTTAAACACTACTTTTTCGTGTGATACGTCTTCATACAGATGTCATACCTGTTTCTAGCATCCTTATTCCATTCTGCTCCATATGTCTGTGAACACACCAGTACTATCTTCTCTCTTCACACTGGATTTGTAATATGTTTTAATACCTGAAAAGGTGAAGCCCTCTGTTGTTCTTAGCGTTGATTCAGCTGAAGATTATCAGGCATTTGCTCTCTCTTAACTAGGTTAATTTTCTATTCAATTAAAAAATAATATTGTAATTAAAATTGTGAATCTATTTTAATGTATATAAAATTAGTTTGTATATCACTTTTTTTTCCCATTATAGCCAGCTGCACAGCATGATGACCTCGTTACACATACATATATGGATTTGTCACAAGTGATTAGACATAGTTCCCAGTGCTATACAGCTGGATCTCCTTGCTTTTCCATTCCAGAGGCAACAGTCTACAACTGTTAACCCCAGACCCCCCCACCATCCCACTCCTTCCCCCACCCTCTTGGCAACCATAAGTCTATTCTCCAAGTCCTTGATTTTATTTTCTGTAGAAAGGTTCATTTGTGCAGTATATTAGATTCCAGATATTAGTAATATCATATGGTATTTGTCTTTCTCCTTCTGACTTGCTTCACTCAA
>PVHT020000105.1:20771950-20807162 GCA_004024745.2 Catagonus wagneri
TGTGAATAGTGCTGCAGTGAACATGCGTGTGCAAGTGTCTTTCTCCAGGAAGTTTTTGTCTGGATATATGCCCAAGAGTGGGATTGCTGGGTCATATGGTAATTCTATGTAGAGTTTTCTAAGGTACCTCCACACTGTCTTCCATAGTGGCTGCACCAGCCTACATTCCCACCAACAGTGCAGGAGGGTTCCCTTTTCTGCACACCCCCTCCAGCATTTGTTGTTTATGGACTTGTTAATGATGGCCATTCTGACTGGTGTGAGGTGGTATCTCGTGGTAGTTTTGATTTGCATTTCTCAAATCATCAATGATGTTGCGCATTTTTTCATGTGTTTGTTGGCCATTTGCATATCTTCTTTGGAGAAATGTCTATTCAGGTCCTTTGCCCATTTGTCAATGGGATTGTTGGTTTTTTTGCTGTTGAACTGCATAAGTATATCACTTTTTAAAATAAGATTTAGTAAATCTTTTTTGAGAAAACACTAGACTTTTTCATGTATTCACTTCTCTTTTTGGGTCTCTAACAAGATTATGCAGGGTTTTTTTTTCCTTTTTTTAGATTGATCATTCCTGTTAAATGTGTCCCTAAAGACTATACCTTTGTAAAGTTTTATTGGCTATTGATTCCATTTTTATCTCTGGATGTTGGACTAAATAACTTTAATGACAATGTAATAGAATTAAAGCCATAGGAGAGTCAAAATTCATAAAATTACATGCTTATCACAGGCAGTTTGTTATAAATCAATTATACTTTAAAAAGTTGCATAAATAGACAATTTCAATCAGACTAATTCAATCCTATGTGTCTATCAAAATATTTCAAATCAATATAACAAACTTAAACACATTATTTTAAAAAATGTACATGAATTTTACTACATAGCTTTTAAAATATGGAATATTGTACCACAGCAAAATCAATAACAAAATATGGATTTAAACAAATATTTGTAAGATATTCAATTAATAAAATATTACTATGCTACATATGTAAAAAACACATACAAATCAATTCTTAAATATAGACAAGTTACTGAAGAGGATTATGGACACAGAATAAAGTTAGGAGAATAATGCAATAGAACAAGATACTCAACATATACAAAAAGTGCTCCTACTTATTGATTTTCAACTAAATGAAACTAAGGTTATAATAGTATATTATCTTATGTAATTCTGGATGGAAAACTATTTTTAAGTGTTATCCGTGTTATCCTTTGAGAGTTTAGGTTAAAAGTTTATTCTTTGAGATTACTGCAGAAGGGCAGGCGGTAAGAGTCTTTCGGAATTAAGATAGATCATATCACTGAAATGTTAAAGAAGAAAGCACATGTAATTGATTCATCTTACAATCTGTTCCTCAGAATTAAAATCCCTGTTGTGGGAGTTCCCATTGTGGCTCAGGGGAAACGAATCTGACTAGCATCCACGAGGGCACAGGTTTGAGCCCTGGCCTTGCTCAGTGGGTTAAGGATCTTGCATTGCTGTGGCCTGTGGTGTAGGTCACCTACAGATGTGGCTCAGATCTGACATTGCTATGGCTATGGCATAGGCCAGTGACTACACTACCAATTAGACCCCTAGCCTGAGACCTCTGTGCCATGGGGTGGCCCTAAAAAGGCAAAAATAAATAAAATAAAATAAAATCCTTATTGTGCATATAGTGCTTTATATATAGTATATATATATATATATGAAACATCTATATAATTCATATTCATAACATATGATCATTGAATACATTTAATATATATACATATATATAAAATCATTGGTTGTGGTAGCAAAAAAACTTAGAATATATAAATACACATCAGTAAGGAAGTACTTAATGAAACTTTAAAACATGCTTGCACTGGAATAATGTAAGACAATTAAAAGAATGAATTATATCTATATTAATGGACTTGGGTATGCTAATTTAGTTACAAAATGTAGTAAAAATTAGCTGCATATCATTACAGGGTACAATTTGATAACCTTTGAAATAGTATGCACCCACAAAACCAATAACACACTCAAGATAATAAACCTATTCTTCAACCCTGAACATTCCCTCATCCTCTTTGCAATTCCTCCATCTTGCCCTCCCCTACCCCCATCCATCCTCAGGCAAGCATGTGTCTGCTTTCTCCCCCCAGAGATTCATTTGAAATTTCCATAATTTTAAGTGAATGGAATCTTACAGCATTTATTCTTGTAGTCTTGCTTCTTTCACTCATCATGAGACTCATCCATATAGCTTGTATCGGAGCATACTTATTTTTATTCCTGAGTATTCCATTGTATGGATACAAACGCAATTTGTTTACCCATTCACTCGTGGATGAACATCTGTTTCCAAATTTTGGCTATTACAAATAGAGTTGTTATGAGTATTCATGGTCTCATCTTTGTATGGTTGTATGTTTTCGTTTCCTTGAGTAAGAACCTACACAGAGGGAGTCATACAGTAGGCATATATTTAATTTGACAGGCAACTACTAAACTGTTTTCCAAAGTGGTATCACCAGTTTACATTTCCACCAATAGTGTATTGGAATTCCAGTGCCTCCAAATTATCACCAGCACATGTCTGAGTCAATCTTTTTGAGTTTAGCTATTCTAATAAGTATGAACTTGTGATTTTTCTTTGTATTTCCTTAGTGACTCATCATACCAAGAATCATTTTCATGTGTTTATTCGTCACCTGAATATTTTCTTTGCTGAATGCTTGATCTCATTTTTGCCCATTTTTAAATTGGGTTGTTTTGTCATCTTACTGAGTTTTGAGACTTCTTGGTACACTCTGTTGGTTTTTTTAAGTAAATAAAGGAAAATTAAAAGCTATATATACTATGTACTCATTTGATGAAGAATATAATGGAAGAATACACCTTACTGTGAACAGTGTTTACCTAGGAACTTGGAAATATTGAGAGAGGAGATGAGAAAAAAGAGTGAATCAATGCAGAAAAAACGCAAAACATATCCGAGATTTTAAAAAGGCATTATATGAAGGTATTTGTGTAAGCTTATAAAGAAGTGCATGAGTGAATGATCACAAATATATTTATGACAATTATCTCAAGTAGGTGCACTTTCAAGTGATTTTTAACCTTTTTCTTTATTTTTAAATGTGTTTGATAGCTTTTAATTTACATAAGTGTAAAACCAATGTTCATAGCTAACAAGACAATACATTAATGAAGTTAAAGGTGTAGGTGACTGGGAGTGGTGGTGGTTTGAAGGTCACCGGCAGAGCCCTAGAGAAGACCGAAATCTTGGTGAGCAGAACCCAGGCATGGTTGCTCAAGTAAAACTTCTACTGACTGGCTTTCATTTTGGTAAATAAGAGCTCGGGGACACAAGAAAGCTTAGGGACAAAGTCATCATAGAAGCCTTAAACATTCACCTAATTTTCCTACTTATGTATTGGGTCCTTTGTTTTGTAATAAAGCTTTCAGAGCATCAATGTTTCAAAAAGCTGTTGCCTCTGCGGACTTTGGGGCCTCAAATCCTGGATTTTTCCTCCCGCATGAGATGTTTTATTTCCACAACTAGCACAAGAGCTTGCATTCAGCATTCAGGTAATTCCTTTGTCAGCCTCTACAGTGACTCATTTGTTTGATTAATATATAAGAAAAAAAATCAGGAGAGCTTTTTCTTAGACACCATGGTGATAGCTAGTTTTAAGAAGTTAAATAAATACCAAAATACAACCGTGGTTGTTGGGTGTTTCCCTACATTTACCTCTGCAATAGAAAACTTTTGACATGAATTCAACATCTAACACTTCTGGAATGTCATAACTGAGTGTGACTTCAGAGGTCAGCCTGCCTAACTCTAAGATTGAGATACTGATCAAGCCTTTTACAGGTATTTGTGATAACTCTGAGACCAGAACACAGAGAGTCTTTAATTTTCTTGATTGATAATATTGTGAGTGCAGAGTAAGGAGAAAAGGTAAAAAATAAAATTGTAAGTGTCATACAGAAGGACATATCATATGTTGGAAGGAGGTGAGTGTTATTGGGAAAACAGACCCAGAAGAAGGGACAGCTGGCACAAAACCATAAAGAGGAAGTATGTTTTGAAGACCAGAAAGAAAGCCCAGTGTGGCTGGAGCCATGGGGGAGAGTCACAGGCCTTGGGGCAGAGAAGGAAGGACAGGGAATTTCTTAGGATTGTAAGCAATTATAAGAGCTTCAGCTTTTGCTCCAAGAGAATGAAGAGTCCTTGTAAGACTTTAAACAAAAGAATGATGTGTTTGGGTTTTTGTTTACAGTGCCTCATTCTGGCTTCTGCACTGTGACTCTACAACAGGGGACCATGGTAGAAACGAGACAGATGGTTATTTCAGATGATAGTGGTGAAGATGAAAGATATAGCAGGAGAGATGTTAAGGAGGGATCAGAATCTAGATGCATTTTAAAGCCATAGTTATTTGCTGGTATTTAGAACGTGAGATAAGCAAGAAGAGGCAATCAGTATGTTTGCCTAAGCACCTAAAAACATGAAAGGATGTAGGTTCTTGGCAGAGAGAGAAGATAAATTAGAGAACAGAGCATTGATTATGCCACTGATTCTCTAAACAGTGCACCATGTTACTTCCACTCATATTTTATTGGTCAAAGTAAGTCCATGTAACACTTTAAAATTAAAGCCTGTGGGAGCTCCTGTCGTGGCTTAGTGGTAATGAACCTGACTAGTATTCATGAGAATGAGGGTTTAATCCCTGGCGTCACTCAGTGGGTTAAGGATCCGGCATTGCTGTGCAGATGCCATGGTTCCAACCCTAAAAAGAAAAAAAAATTAATTAATTTAATTAAAACCTGTGTTTATTAAAATACGCTATTAATAAACTGAAAAAGTCGAATTGCTGAGTGAAAGGAGATATTTGCTGAACAACACATCAAAGGAACTTATATTATGAATTTATATTTTGGTGGATATGGAGGCATTTTATTTTCTTGATAAAACAGGAAATGGAAACTTTCTTAACGTATAAGGGACATTAGCAGATATGAAGATCACACATCCTATTTACCTATCAGATATTAGAAAGCATTCCTCTCCTATCAAACAAATTGAAGAGATAAGTCATATAAAAGAGATAAATCATATAAGTGACAATTTAAACTCAATGGAAATGAACCCGACTAGTATCCATAAGGATGTGGGTTTGATCTCTGGCCTTGCTCAGTGGGTTAAGGATCCGGCATTGCCATGAGCTGTGGTGTAGGTCACAGATGAGGCTCGGATCTGGTGTAGCTGTGGCTGTGGTGTATGCCTGCAGCTGCAGCTCTGCTTTGACCCTTTGAGCCTGGGAACTTCCATATGCTGCTGGAGCAGCCCTAAAAAGACAAAAAAAAAAAAAAAAATTTAAACTGTAAAGAATTGTCACAAATCAATAAGAAGTGAACAGAGACACCTAAACTAAATCAATAATCTAGAAGAAAATAGTCAGAGTAGCTAAAGGGCAGTCCCTGAAGAGGAAACACAAATGATCAATAAACATGCAACAGATACATCACCATCACCAGGCTAGTGGAAATGGAAACAACTGCAAGCTTCTTGACACCAGATGGGCAAAGAGGAAATGTATGTCAGCCTTAAGCAGTGAGATCTTACTGTACAGCGCAGGCGACTATATCCAGTCTCTTGGGCTAGAACATGATGGAAGACCGCATGAGGAAGTGAATGCGTATATACATGTGGCTGGGTCACTACGCTGTACAACAGAAATTGGCAAGACACTGAAAATCAACTCTATTTCAATTTAAAAAAAAGAATTCAGTCTGGGCTAACATGTAGAAAAACAAAGTCTCACCTTTGCTGGAAAGAAAACAAACTAGGGTCAAGACTGGAGAAAAATTTGGCAACATCTAGTAAAACTGAAGGTGTGACAATGTGCAGATCTATGAAAACTTTATAGAGAAATGCTTCCTCATGTGTGTAATGAGTCTTTTATGTGATGTCACCGGGCTCCCCGGTTCAAACCCAGAACTGCTGCTTCTCAGGGTGCTGGGCTAGTTCCTAGTTTCTCTGTGTCGCAGTGTCCTCTTTCATGATATGTAGATGATGATGATGACATCTATCTAATAGGATGGCTAGGAGTCAGTTTACTTAGTACCGGAACATTGCTTATGACAGAGCCCTGCGTCCAGCACAGGTTGCTGTTAGCATTCGTGTAACTGTCTTATATCCTCTGCAGCAATAAATACACCTTCGCTTGAGCTACATGCCTTGAATAGGTCAGTTTAAAGCAAGTGTTGTGTGGATGAATCATGTTGCATCACATGGATCAGGAGTCAAGAAACTCTTTTTCTGTCAAGGGCCAGATAAAGAATAGTTTTTGGCTTTAGGGACATAAGGTCAAACTACTCATATCTTCTGTTGCATCTCAAAGCAGCCACCAGATGAGATTTGGTCACACTGAGAAGATTCACTTTACGTGTCTCTGTTCACTTCTCTGGCTACTTTCATCTCTCAGATTTCTTGTCTGCAGCTTGGAAATAAATGTGTCTCTCATTCTGGGTTCTGGCAAGAACTAAAGAGAAACTTCATGGAAGTATCTAGATGGTCCAAGCACATTGTAGTTGCTAGGCAACTGTTAGTGTCTCTCTCTTCAGGTGAAGAGGGTCCCTTATCCTTAAAAGAGATGCTAAAGGAGTTCCCATTGTGGCTCAGAGGGTTAAGGACCCGACGTCTCCATTAGGATGCTGGTTTGATTTACAGCCTCAATCAGTGTGTTAAGGATCTGGCATTGCCACAGGCTGTGGCATAGTCTGCAGGTGCAATTCTGGTGTTACCGTGGCTGTGGGTGAGGCCTGCAGCTGCAGCTCTGATTTGATCCCTAGCCTGGGCCACAGAAAGAGAAAAAAAAAGTGGCTAAAGCATTCTGGAACAGGTTTTTTGTTTGTTTTGTTTTGTTGAGATGACAAGGAAGCAGGGTTTTTGTGTTGGAAATATTTTCACTAAAAAATTGACTAAAATTAGTCTGGATTCAGAGACGGAGTCTTCCTCATCAAGAATGTGGGCTTCTCGAGAGCAGTTTTTATTTTCCCTTATTATTCTAAGCAAATGAGAATTTTTATTCCCAAAGCTGTGAAATTGTACTGGCAGACAAATGAAATTAATCTTGCTAGGTGTTCTCCAAAGTGTCTGCTTTCAGGTTCTTAAGTGTTTTCCGGACCCCTCACAAGGTGTCACATGAGTTCTTGTTTTACTTTCTAAGTCAGGAAACAGGTTCCCTAATTCTGCGGAGACCGGGCAGTTTCCTTTCAGCATCCCCGGTCCTGTGTTCACCGACAGGTGCTGGTTTGAGCCCTGGGTCTGCTAAGAATCGAGAGCAACTTCAGGGGATTAGAAAACCCCGGTTCCTAGATCTGATCAGGCCCCACACACCCCACTGAAAGCAGGAGGCCTTGGTTTCATCTACCTTTGCTTTCCAAATCCTTTTTGAAAGGCCTTTTAGAGGCATAGGTGAGCTCTTCTGTCAGGGAGTAAGGAGGAGGTCTGCCAGCCTTCAGGGGGTCCCCTCATCCCCAGGGACATGAGACATTCTTTCCTCTGTGTTCTGCGTGCGTGGCTCTTCCCAGAAGAAAAATGGTCTTCCCAGAACGAGTAAATCAGAAACATCAGGATCGCATCGGCGCGGATCCCGTCATTCTGCCCAGGGTAGGACATCCGCTCCCGGCATCGCTGAGAGATGGCCACTGCGAACTTGAGGTTGACCATAAAAGCCAAATGAGCTTTAGGGTGGCCAAAGCAAAGAGGGAGAAACAATGCTTATTATATCTCACTTCTCCAAGAACATTTCACATAACTCCAAATTGGAAAATATGTTTTGCAATAAAAAGGCTTCCGTTTGTCAAATAATTTGGGGAAAACTGGACCTTCCCATGTCCATCAAAAGACTCAGAGCTGCTTCTCAGTTACATTGGGATTAACTGTATTTATCCCAGGATTTCCCAAATATGCTTAACCACAGAACTTTTTTTAAATCACAATGCAGTGGATTTACAATGTTGTGGCAATTTCTGCTGTACAGCAGTGACCCAGTCATGCATGTAGGCATTCTTTTTTTTAATATTCTTTTCCATCATGTTCTATCCTAAGAGATTGGGTATAGTTCCTGTGCTGTACAGTGGGACGTCGTTGCTTATCCACTCTAAATGCAATAGTTTGCATCTATTAACCCCAAACTCCCAGTCCATCCCACTCCCTCCCCCGTCCCCCTTGGCAACCACAAGTCTGTTCTCTACGTCTGTGAATTTGTTTCTATTTTGTAGTTAAGTTCATTTATGCTTTATTTATTTATTTATTTATTTGTTTATTTATTTATCTATGGCTTCTTTAGGGTCACATGTGTGGCATATATGGAAGTTTCCAGGCTAGGGATCAAATCTGAGCTATAGCAGCTGGCCTATGCCAGAGTCACAGCAACGCAGCATCCGAGCCACATCTGTGACCTACACCACAGCTCACAGCAATGCTGGACACTTAACCCACTGAGCAAGGCCAGAGTTTGAACCCACATCCTCATGGATACCAGTCAGGTTCATTACTGCTGAGCCTAAGTGGGAACTCCCAATGTGTCGTATTCTAGATTCCACATATAAGTGATATCATATGGTATTTTTCTTTCTCCTTCTGATTTACTTCACTTAGTATAAGAATCTCTAGTTCCAACCATGTTGCTGCAAATGGCATTATTTCAGTCTTTTTTATGGCTGAGTAGTATTCCTGTGTGTGGGTGTGTGTGCGCGCGCACGTGTGTGTGTGTGTCACATCTTTTTAATCCATTCATCAGTTGATAGCAGAATCTTTTTTTTAAGTGACATCTCAAATCTCTTACAGAAATAAGTAAAATACATTTAATTAAACACTTGCGAAGTAGGAGGAATTAAGTCAGGTCCTAGGAGAAAAACCTTTTTCTGGCAATGAGCTCTGGGTGGATTTGGGATAACATAAATACCATACATAAGGTAATATTGGATAAGATATTTAATAACAATTTTCTTAAAAAGAATGCAGAAAAATTCTATGTGTGTATAACTAATTCCATGTGACATATTTTTTAAAATCATAGCTCAGTGGATGTCGCTTAAAGAGGAACAAAGTAATTATTAATTAGTTCTGTGGTATTAGAGTGGACTGGCTTTTTGACTCAATCTGCCTGATAGACAACAATTTTTTCTCAAACTACAGGGTCTTATATGCTTGGCATATGTAGCTCACAGTCAGTTGGGGCCTGCCGAGCTTCTGCTTACTCACTTTGATTTAATGATAGTTTGTTGATTCAAGGGAAAAAGAATTTATGAAAATATCCCCTTCTTACCATCTTTCATCAAAGTTTGCTGGACTCCAGAACATGCTGCCATGCAAAGACTTCTAAAACAGAAAATTTTGCATGTTGTTTGTACTTGATTCCAAAACATCATGAAGGCATTTTCTTTGAAGTTCATGTGCAACCGACATGAAGTAGAGACCAGTTTGACAAAGCACGTGTCTGGATTCTCCAATCCCCAAACATTTGCAAAAATATTTAAGTTATTTCAGTGGACTCTAGGACTTTTTTTTTTTCCTTTTCTAATTCTGCACCTGTTTTCTGACTCAGCCCCTCCATTTGACTGAAGAGAACATACGGGAAATGTGCCAAGTGTATCAGTGTCCCTTCTTTGTAATACTTGCCATCGTATGTTGTCATTACTGGTATCTTGAGCACTCAGGCCAGCCTTTGGGGGTGGGGCTGACACTTGTTCACTCTAGCCCCCTCTTGATCTCCCAGGATGATGAAGTGTCAATAGCTAGGATGTGTGTTAACTAAATTATTTGGAAATGTGTGAGATCTTTGTCTCCACCTCTTTTCTGACATGTGGCGATCAGCTCCTGTGATCGGGCCATGGAACACACAGTTGTCCTTGCGCCTGAGGTCACTGGAGGACCACGGACTCCTTGTGGTGGAGGGAGGATCCCTGTTATTTCAGCTGAGCTGGTACATCCCCAAGGAGCCACTGGATGTGGACAGAGGCACAATGTTCTTTCCTTTACGGGTTCATTGTCTTTTCCATAAACCCTCAATATCCTCTAAAATGGGGGGGCTTTGCTGATTTCTTAGTTATCTGATTGTGGGAATAGAAAAGATCAGATCTGGGCAGTTACCATGGGGACTGAAGTCTTATTGAATGTTTCTGTAAACAAAAGCTACTTTTATCAAATGAGAAAGAAAAAAAAACATGAAAAGTACTAGTCTCCACAGTTTCTCATCAAAACCTCTCAACGTGCCCCTTTTGTGCCGTGGGGAGGCAGGCTTTCCCTCCCGAGCTCTCAGCAACAGCTGGAGTCCGGTCCAGAGGAGAGAGAGAGCAGGGCGTTACTGAGATGCAGCGTGAGAAAAAAGACAGATGGATGGAGACGGGCTTGTGAGATGAGACCCAGTTCTAGTTTCAGCTCCACTGTGATTTGCAGTGAGGAGTGGGGCAAACCCACGCCTCTTATCCCCCCGCCAGCCCCCTTTCCTCCATGTCTGTCAATGCTAAGGGGGAGGGAAGGGAAGTCACAGTGGACTCAGCATGTGGCTTTCAGGACCTGCACAGAAGCCCTGGATGCCTGGAAGAAAGGGAAGCTGTGCGGGCTGGCGAGGTGGGGCTTCTCCCCGAGCCCCAGGGCCAGCAGCTTTGCCCTTATCTGTTTTCTCTATGTGCCTCCCATGCGAGATCTTATTCAAAGACAATGTTCAGATACAAAACATGGTTTGCAAACCATTCAGGTCGAAGGAGAGGTCTCTGAAGTGGACCTTGTTCAGTTAGTCTTTCAGAAGCCCCATTCAAAAGAGCCCAGACAGGGAGTTTCCTGGTGGCACAGTGGGTTAAGGATCTGGCATTGTCACTGCAGCGGCTCAGGTCGCTGCTGTGGTGTAGGTTTGATCCCTGGCCTGGGAACTTCCGTATGCCATGGGTGTGGCCAAAAAAGCAAAACAGGTGTTGGATGAGAAGGGCGTCCAGGTTGTCAGTGATCCAGAGGAAGACGCTCAGGAATCAAGGTGCCTGAGGACACCAGAGGCACCTGCTTTCACCTTAAGAGGAAACTCAAGGAGAACAGTGTTGGGGAAGATTTCCACTGACCCTGTTGGTTGCATGTCCCTAACACTGGCATAACTACCGATGGGCCCCGTGCCTTCCCTTGAAGCTAGGGAATCAGGGCTGGTTACCATGGGAGAAGCACATTTATATAAAAACAACATCTTGTCAGAACACGGTGATGTGCTGCAGGAGAGACTAAGCTGCCGGCTACCTGCACAGGTGGACCTTGTCTAGAGAGAGGCTTGAAAAGGGCAGGACCATAGCTTTTCTGAAAAGTAGAACCAAGAGATAATCCGTCATGTCTCCAACAAACATTGAACAAATTCCAATGTGTATCAGACACTCAGAATCAGCTCTGAACTTTCTTGGTCATGGTGGAGTGAGCAACGCTACTGACCTCATTTTTCTCCATCTGGTTTCCATTGTCTGGTTGTTCTTTTTATTTTACTATTGGCTTTCTTTCTTCATCCACATTCCACACCTTACTCTCAGAAGCTCCCAGGTCAAAAGGTCAGTATTAGCTCTCTATTGCTGTTGTAACAGATTACCACAAACTGAGTGACTTAGAGCAACTCGCATGTATTATGTCTAAGTTTCTATGACCCTAGGCACAGCATGGGTCACTGCTTCTTGTTTCAGGTCTCAGGAGGTCAAAATCAGGGTGTTGGCTGGGTAATGTTCATTTCTCAGTGTTCTGGCAAGAATCTATATCTGTGCTTACTCAGGTTGTTGCCGAATTCAGCCCCCTTCGGCTGTAAGATGGAAGTCCCTCTGGCTTGCTGGCCATCAGTGGGAGCCTCTGTGCTCCTTGGCCACCTGCACAGCTCATCACACAGCGCCTTCTGTTTTCACACTGGTAACAGCACATAGAGACCTCAATGTCAGGTCAGTCTCACTTCTCTTGCTGCCATGTTGCTTAGCCCCAAGACAGAGAAAGGTCTCTGCTTTTGAAGGCAGAGGTGATTTCATCCACCTGGATAATTCAAGATAATCTCCCTATTTTAAGGTCCATATCCTAATTTCCATCTGTAAAATTCCTTTGGGCTTTGCAACATAGTGGATTAGCGTTCTTCAGAAAAATAAAACCAGCAGGAAATAAAATATATAGATAGATGATTGATAGATGATAGATAGATAGATAGATAGATAGATAGATAGATAGATAGATAATAGAGAGCTTTATTTGAAGGAATTGGCTCACATGATTGTAGAAGCTGATAAGTGCAAAACCTGCAGGGTGGGCTGGCAGGGTGGAGCCTAGGGGAGGAGCTGATGTTGTAGTTCAAGTCTTCAGGCATTCGCCTGCAGAATTCCCTCTAGCTCAAAACTCTTCTTCTGTTCTAGTCAGACCTTCACCTGATTGGATAAGCCCCACCTACACCACGGAGTATAATCTGCTTCACCCCAAGTCCACCAATTTAAATGTTAATCTGTGGCATGTTAAACTAATAATGCATGTGTTACAAGACTGCTTTACCTGCCTCCCTGGTTACACATATTTAGAGCCTTGTGTTTCCTTTACTCTTTTTTGTTAAGATAACTTAGCATTTCTAAAAGAAAAAAAAAGCAACCCCCTTCAAGCATCCATTAATGCTGGCAGCTTATATATTTTAGTCATTTGTAAATCTCTTCCCAGAAAATACCTTCAGAGAAACATCCAGAATAAAGTCTGAAAGTATCTGGCCCTGTGACCAGCCAAGCTGACGCATAAGATTAACCATTACACAGAACATATTCACAGGACCAGGAGCCAGGGCGTGGACCACAAGGTCAGACACTAATTGTGTCATATAGACACTCAAGAGGATTAGCACTCGGGACTTAGAATAACCCAGCTTCCCAGGACATTGACCAGCCCACTCTTTAGTTCTAGTGTTTGGTTCAGACTGGTATGCTGGTCAGGACCTTCTAAAGATGAAAGTGAGGGAGTTCCCATCATGGCTCAGTGGTAACAAATCTGGCTAGAAACCATGAGGATACAGGTTCAATCCCTGGCCTCGCTCACTGGGTTAAGGATCCAGCATTGCCATGAGCTGTGGTGTGGGTTGCAGCTGCAGCTCAGATCTTGTGTTGCTGTGGCTGTGGTGTAGGCCAGCAGCTGCAGCTCCCCTTCAACCCCTAGCCTGGAAACCTCCATAAGCTGCAGATGTGGCCATAAAAAAGACTAAATAAATAAATAAATAAATAATAAAGATGGAAGTGATGACTCCTTGGGAGCAGTCTGGACCCCAAGGCTTCAGCTTTCTTGTCAGCCTCCGACTCCAGAAGGAATGATGAAATGAGGAAGTGATGGAGGCCCTGGGGGAGAGGAGGTGGGACCCTCAGAGGCCACATGGCACGGCCCCAGCAAGAAAGTGTGAGAGGGATGGGGAGGTGGCCCCCGGCCACACCACTCCCTGATCTCCTGCTGCTCCTGCAGGTGCCCTGGGCCTCCCCAGCTGCCCCTTCTCTGCAGACCCACCCAGCTCTGGACAGCACCGCTGTGGCCCCTGACACAGTGGCAACATCACTGGGCCCTGGGGCTGCACTTCTCACCCAAGACTCTTATCCTTAAAATACTTGCAAGAGAGCTGTTCAATCAAAGTCCCTTTTCTGCTTGAAGTGCAAGAACCCACTGGGACCCCCATTCACCATCTCTTCTCTTCTCACTTCAGTTTCCCCTTTATCATTTTCCTCTTTAATTTGAAAACAACTTTTAAGAATCTTTTTTTAATAGACTCACCGAAATGATTTTATCTTAGGGGCAAACTTATCAAAAGTGTCGGAAGCTTTCCTAAGCGTAAATTTGCTATTGACTGACCTGGAAGGTCTCTGCTATGGAGAAGTCATGCCCACCCTCAGGTGTGCCCACCAGACACACCTCGGGACTCTCTTGCCTGCCTCCCGTCTCACCAGTATCCTTTTCAGACGACTCGCTGAACTTCATTCCTTCTCAAGCCAGCCTGTCATCCCAAAGAGCAGAACCAGGTGTTAAACTAACAAGAGACTTAGTTTGATTGACAGGACTCCCAGCAATAGTCACACTGGGCGCCATCCTGCTCCTAACATGTCGCAAAGCTGGAAACAATATAAAATAAACCATCCTACACTGTCAGGCCTGAAAGAAAAATAAGGGACTTCCCAGGCAGCAGAAATGAAATGCAAACATGAGGGCTGAGGAACAGCAAGGTCGCACAGAGGGATCCATGCTGAGCGACAGCCTGGGGCAGAAGGGCCAGTGGCCACCCAGAGCCATGATCCCTAAAAAGTAAGAAAGACCTCCCTTCATGATTTGGCTGGAAGATAGGAGAATAAATCATCCTGAGAATCGGAGACCACAGATGTGGCCAGACACCTGCAGGGTCCACATTTACATGCCCAGAATGACATAGGATCTGACTTCTGAATGGATCAACATCACATACCATCTTAAATAAACGGAAATCATGGATGTTGGTATAACAACTGGAAATTTTTCCTCTGGACCCTTAATAAATAAGGGTGTTCAAAACCTCTCACCAAAACAAATTTTGGGGGGGGGACTACATTCAGAAAGAATCCATAATGATGGACAGTAAAATATTAGATAACTAATAATACAGTAATATACAATATCATATATCCTAAGAATGGCTGATAATTTTCACAATAGAAAAAACTGAAAATGTGTTTGCAGTCGTTTCAAAAATAGAATAGAAAACAGAAAAAAAATAAACTAAATAGAAGCCTATGGGAAATAAGATTATGGCATGAAAAATGAAATTCTGAGACATTCTAGAAGTTTTTAAAAACCTTTGTCCTTTGAGAGGAAAAAAAATTAATAGACAGATTAAGTAGCAGCCCAGATGATGAAACAATGAACTGAAAGATAACTGAGGAAATTATTAAAATACAGGAGAAAGGGTGAGGACAAAGGGAAGAGGAAAGACCTGAAGTCGCAAAAGAGAATAAGACCTGATGAGAACATCCCAGAAGAAAGGTGTAGAAACAAGGCTGTGCCCCCTCCCTTCACAGAACTGCAGACTCCATACCTCCTGCCCTCTTCCTGCCCCGGTGAGGGAGGGGAGTGTCTGCTAGGTGACCCCTGACTTCTGACCCTTGACCTCCTAGTGAGATCTAGGCACAGCGACCTCCTGATGAGATCCAGGCATCCAGCCTCTTCAGGCTTTTCTTGTACCTCCTCCTTGGGTGACCCCATGGAACCACATTGTTTTAAATACCAGATATCTGCTGACTCTTTCCAGATTTATATCTCAGTTCCATCTCTTTCCCCCTGAACTGCTTCATCTTGTAACCACCTTGCCCTACATGCCTGTTTCAATGTTCAAAGATAACATCCCAATGGTAAACCTGTGTTTCTTTTACGTGAAGCACTCCGATAGTCGGCCTTTCTCGGAGAATGTCCACATCGCCTCAATCCTTGAGGATTCATTTCTCTGCTACCTCATTTCCCACCCATCAGCAATTCACAGTGGCCGTCACTCAAGCCATGTTCGGGTTCTGATGAACACTCAGGACCTCTGCATCACCCCCAGAATTAATGAAGAGACTCTCAAGTGTTTCTCCAGTTTTGTCCTAGCCCTGTAGTGTCTATCATCCCCAAAGTCATCCTTTAAGACATAAACTACATCATGCCCTCCTGGTCCCAGTGCTCTGTGGCTTCCCAACTCGGAGTAAGACCCAGTGCATCCTGCTCACCGAGCATCCTTCATCCTGCCTCACATCCGCCCTCTGTGCACGTCAGTCCTGCTGCACACCCCACCCGCCCTGCGCCGGAATCTGCACACTGTGTCCTGGGCCCAGACTGCTCCCCCTATGTTCATGTTATTTGTTCCCTATTATTTAGGTTTCCAATTTGCTCTGAAGATTTATCTTTATATGCTATTTTAAATTAAGCACAAATAAATCAGATGATTAAATAAATGATAAAACCTCTTCCAGATCTTCACTGCTGTATTTTCACATCACGTTGTCTGACATACCATATAATTTCTCATTACCCAATGTAGGAAATATTTCCATAAAAGTACAAATATTTACCTATGTTAGACACCACCTGATCCTTGGCATTTAGAGTAGCTCCTCTCACATGAAGAGTGTTCAGTAAACACTGGCTGAATGAATAAATGAATGAGAGCAAGTGCCCAACGAGAAGATACTGAGGCTTTTTAGACATGATTAAATACATGAATCCCTAGAGTAAAATGAGCAAAAGAAACTAGCAACCGTACAGACAGAGCAATGATACAAAACCAGGCAATGTTCCTAGGGGACCTGCCCCCAAATATTAGTTTTGATTTCCCTTATTTAAAGGGAATATTTGAAGATGGGGTAGGGGCTGAATTCACCACTTCAACATCTACAGAGCTGCCTATCTGATGCCGGGGCAGAGTTCAGTGAAAAGCCCCATCTGATGTTGCGGATGCAGAGGGACACCTCGCCCAGTCCTGGATCGGTCCTAGCTAGTCAACCCCATGACACCTCCACACTACTACCTCACCGAGTCTGAGCTTATCCCCTTCTCCATGACTCCATAGCTTTGGTTCCAGCAAAACAAGTTACCCGAGGACGTGGTCCAAAGCAAGTCACTTTTTTATTATTGCTCTAATTTCTGTGGATTTCCCCTAGCCATGCTGTGTGGCCTTTCTACCCACTCTCCTTGGAAGAAGGAAGGGGGTGACAGAGGTTTTCCAGATCAACCTTCTCAGGAGCAAAAGCAGAGCACAGGGAAGATCAGAAATGGAAAAGCTTTAGGACACAGACCCACTGTCTGGTCTCCCTAACTTCACTACCAGTAGAGATCCAGGTTGATTTCCTATTATCTCTCTCCTTAATTTTGTAAAAGGCTTATCTCACACCCTGGAGAAAATGAACGCCAAGCTGGCAGGCTGGATACACATAAGACTTTTTTGTGTTTGTTTTTATAATGATTTTTATTTTTTCCATTACAGCTGGTTTACAGTGTTCTGTCAATTTTCTACTGTACAGCAAGGTGACCCAGTTACACACATGTATACATCCTTTTTGCTCACACTATCATGCTCCATCATAAGTGACTAGATATAGTTCCTGGTGCTCTTCAGCAAGATCTCATTGCTTATCCATTCCAAAGGCAAAATTTGCTTTTTGGGGCCGCACCCACAGCATGTGGAGGTTTCCAGGCTAGGAATCGAATCGGAGCTACAGTTGCCAGCCTATACCACAGCCACTGCAACGCAGGATCTGAGCCTCGTCTGCACCCTACGCCATAGCTCATGGCAATGCCAGATCAATAACCCACTGATCAAGGCCAGGGATAGAACCTGCGTCCTCATGGTTCCTAGGAGGATTAGTTGCTACTGCGCCACCATGGGAACTCCCAATGCTGGATTCTTGAAACACTGAGCGAGGCCAAAGATCTATTTTATTCCCAAGGAAGTAAACTGTAAAATATGTCATAGAGGCAGAGGTACAGAGTTAAATCTTTACACTTCTTAGCAGGGTTCAAATAGATGTTACTGAAAACTCTACACAAAATAGCAGTATAACTCTATGGTTCTGAGGCATGAAGTGAAAAACCAGAAAAGATTGCCAAAAGAGCTTAAAGTGGTAGATTCTGAGGCATGTAGGATTTTTTTTTCATTAAAAAAAAAAGCCTTGTAGAGTGATTTGACTCCATTCAACCTTCATGAATCTACATCCTGAATATAAAATACAAAAAAAAGGAATACGTGTTTTAAAAAGCAAAGACACTCAATAAGTGTCTATAAATTGATGATAAAAACTCTAAGGGAATTAGTAATAGAAGGAAGTAGACAAAACTGATAAAAAATCAGTCTTATCACTAGAGCCAAGGAAGCATCATATTGAAAGGCTGAATTTAGATTCCTTCCTTTAAGAATGACAAAAAAGAAGATACATTTTATCGTAAGAATAGTTGTAAGTAAGAATAGAAACAGGACACTTTCTATCAGCATGAATATTCAGCATAGTTCAGAGTGTATTGGGCAATACAATTAGAAAATAATAAGAAATGAAGAAAACATGCCCTGGAAGAAAAGGCTTAAAATAGTATTATATGTTGGTTCTGCATTGGGAATATCCATTAAAATCAGTAGAAAAATATTAGAATAATAAGGAATCTCAACAAGGCTATTGGACAAATTCCCAAATTACCAAAACTGGTAGTGCTACTTCACAGCTGCAATAACCAAAGATAAAATATAATGTAAAATGAGATAGGAGTTCCTGCTGTGGCTCAGCAGTAGCGAACCCAACTAGTATCCATGAGGAGGTGGGTTCAATCCCTGGCCTCTTTCAGTGGGTTCAGGATCCAGCGTTGCTGTGATCTGTGATGCAGGTTGTAGATGCGCCTTGGATCGCAGCATTGCTGTGGGTGTGGTGTAGGCCTGCAGCTCTGCTTTGACTCTTAGCCTGGGACGTTCCATTTGCCACAGGTGCAGCCCTAAAAAAAAAAAAAAAGGAAAATGAGATGTCATTCATAACGCCAAATAGAACTATGCGTAAGAACTAATACAGCAAAGAATTCACAAACACTATCTATGGAACATTTTAGAGTTCTAATAAAATATGTTTTTAAAATCTGAATAAATTAACAAGTTCATGGGCAGGGCAACAAGGCAGAGATCTTGTAAAGGCAGAGATTCTCCACAGATTAATTTATAATTTAATAAAACTAAAAATACTATCAAATTATATTCGCTTTTCATCAATTGACTCTGAAATTTACATGCAAAAATAAAGTTCCAAGAATAGATAAGATGAAGTTTATAAAGCAAAGCAATAGTGAATACTCACCACATGATACATTAAGAAATAGTACACAAAGCCACAGTAGTGAATGAAGTGGAGTACTTGTGCTAGAACAGATGACACCATTTTAAGAGACTGAGTAACATGGATCACTGGGGACTTGGTGATAATGGAGCTGACATCACAACTAAGTCTGGGGTTAGTAGATGCAGACTATTACATTTAGAATGGATAAACAATAAGGTCCTACTGTAGAGCACAGGGAACTATGTCCAGTCTCTTGGGAGAGACCATGATGGAGGATAATATAAGAAAAAGGATGTATTTATACGTATGACTGGCTCACTTTAATGTATGGCAGAAAATTGGCACAGCACTGTAAATCAACTCTACTTTAATAAAAAAAGAATACATTCTGCAAAACATGGTACTGTTACGATGGCCATATATGTAGAAAAAATAGAGATAAATACCTGTATACACCATGTGCACATCTGAACTCTAGATGGATTCAATCTTAGTTGAGGATGATAAATTTCATATATAAACAAATACATGCATGTATGCGTGTACATATATATATATCAAATATAATCACACATGTACATATGCATTTAAATATATACACAAGTGCACACATAAATGTTATAATTACAGTTATTTTATTAGTCAGTAGCTATACTAACTATATATTATAATATATATATAATTATTTCCATTCTGATGTGAGAAAAGTGGTAATTTATTCTGGCTTTACTTTACGTTTATTGATTACTAGCAAGGCAGAACCACACTGGATTTCCTTCTCCGTGACAGAGAGAATTTTAAGTGATCTCTGGAATTTCTGAACCCCTTAGAGTAACCTAGAGTAACTTAGAAACTGTGTACAGGTCTTGAAATTGTCTGCTGGGCTGTGCCCTAAATCCCCTTTTCAGTCACGCTTGAAAACAAGTCACATAGTCAAGTCCAATGGCACCAGACTGGGGGCAGTAAGACCATATTACAATTTTCCATCATCTCGGTCACAGCGCGATTGGCCGACGGTTTCTTCTGTTACACTTTTTCTCACTAGAGAAGCACAGTGTCTATCCAGCATACATGCACGCATGCCCACCTGCACGCACATACTGGGAGAATATACATCCAAGAGCTAAGGCTGGGACTCCACAAGTCCCGTGCAGTTCCTACCTATGCCGCACGTACCCTGCAGGATTTTAGTTTCCTCCTTGTACCCCAGTGGCCCAAGCAGGTCTAGCCTGCAGACACTGTCAATAGAAGATATTACGGAACGTAAGGAAAACCGGTTTTAATTATAATACAAATCAGTTAGGATTACCACCCTGCCAAGAGTTTCTTGACCCATCAAATAAGATCATTGTTGGAGTTCCTGTCGTGGCGCAGCGGAAATGAATCTGACTGGGAACCATGAGGTTGTGGGTTCGATCCCTGGCCTTGCTCAGTGGGTTAACAATCCGGCGTTGCTGGGAGCTGTGGTGTAGGTTATAGATGCGACTGGGATCCTGCATTGCTGTGGCTGTGGCAAAGGCCGGCAGATATATCTCTGATTAGACCGCTAGCCTGAGAAGCTCCACATGCCGCGGGTGTGGCCCTAAAATGACAAAAGACAAAAAAAAAAAAGATCATTGTCGTTCTTCATGTTTTATTTTGTTTTATTTCACTTTGTATGAGGGAAAGACAGAACAGTTAATCCTGAAACAGCCGGGTCTCTTTGTTCCAAAAACGAAGCCATTTATCTTCCTCAAACTATTCCTAATAGAGTTATTATTTTCCTAGAGGTGCTGTACATGAAATGGGATCCTTACATGTCCTTGTGGCTATCTTTCCCTGGGCAAAGAAAGAATCCTTGGAAATGATTCTGTGAGGGCTTGCAGAGCGACACGGAGAGAAACACTGGGTTCCGGGGAAGTGGTCACTGGGGTTTTCCTTGTGAGGTGTGTGCCCTTGGCCATGTCACTTGGCCTGTCAAGAAAGCCATGGCATTTCAGTTACCCCACAACAGAGTGCAATTTTGTCAGAACCATTTGGAGAATAGCTAACGGGTGTACTTTTTTCTGTGGACTACTGATGTTTTATTCATGAATTCCGGAGAATATATGGGTTAGTATATTACAAGAAAGTCATAGAACAAAGGAAAAATTAAAACTACCACAGAGGACAGTGTCCTGAGTTGTGCAGTCTCAGGCAGTTTGTCTTATAGGGAGATTAAATGTTAGCATCTTTGGGGGAAAAAAGAACAGAATAGATATTGTTTTTAATAACTGATATTTAAAATATGTGTTCTGTTCTTCCAATTCTGCCTGCCTGCAATCAGAACATGTGCTTTAAGCCAAACTCTGTCCCTTGCTTAGCTGCAAGAAAATCACTGGGTCCTTCCCGCCCCATCCCCTTCATTGAAGGAATGTACAGAGTAGCACAGCTGGAAGGCATTTCCATGAGAATCAAATTATGTGATGCATACATCAGCATTATGAAGAGGCAGGTCATTGGAAAAATTAGACTTATTCATTTCTTAACTTAGCCTATAAAGAGAAAATTGGATTAAGCTTTTTCAGATAAACATATACAAATGCAGTGATTTTTTTTTCCCAGTCATTGCAGGCTTATCTTCACCAAATTCCAGATTTTTAATTTAGCCCCTTTGGGATTTTCTCCCTCTGGTTCATCTCATAGTAGCATCTAAGCTTAAAGCTCTAGACATCAGGTCAACACACATCTGGTCTGGGTCATATGCCCTCTTTCTTCACTCAATACTCTGACCCCTGGGAGTTCCTATCGTGGCTCAGAGCAAACAAATCTGACTAGTATTCATGAGGGTTCAATCCCTGATCTGGTTCCATGGGTTAAGGATCCGGCTTTGCTATGAGCTGTAGTGTAGGTTGCAGACACGGCTCGAATCTGGCGTTGCTGCGGCTGTGGTGTAGGCCAGCAGCTGTAGCTCCAGTTCGACCCCTAGCCTGGGAACTTCCATATGCTGCGGACGAGGACCTAAAAAGCAGGAGAATAGCTAATGGGTTGCAGGTTTATCTGCACCAAATTCCAGATTTTTAATTTAGCATCTTTGGGATTTTCTCCCTCTGGTTTATCTCATAGTAGCACCTATGCTTAAAGCTCTAGACATCACGTTCTTTAATTATTTTCTTAACTAACATATCTCTAGATGTACTGAACCCACAATATTTAGAGATTCTACAAAAATGCTCAGATTGGCCGTTTATCCCGGGACATAGGTTTTCTTAATGCAAGTCTATTTGAAAAGTTTTGTTAGCAGAGGTGGTAAGAAAGCATGTCATCTGAAGATTATGGCTCAAAAAATAGAAGAGTCACAATAAAATTCATTACATACTGTAATAGCTGCTTGATATCACCTGAATGCCATCGCAGGGGTAATGACAGAGGCATATTTTCTTGTTCTCTGCTTGATAGGTGAATGCTCGCTTCAGTTTTTTTTTCACCGTTTGTCATGAATTGAATTACTTTTCAATAAAAATGGAATTATGATTGTAACACATTTGTTTTTTGTTGTTGGTGGTGGTGCTTCCACTAACTTCTCTTTCTCCTGCCCTTCCTTTATCACCTTCTTGTTTCCTGTTCTCACCCTTCTGTTTTACCCCTATGCACTCTCAAATGCTGTTAGGACTAGGTATTTGTTCCAGACAGCCAGTCCCTCATTGCATCCAATCAATTGTATTTAAAGAATCAGGTAAGAGCCAATAACTCCCCTCAAACACAAAGGAACCACTAATCTATTGTTGATTCTATAACTGGACTCTTCTTAACTCATGTAAATGAAATCATACATGGTTATTTGTAACTGGTTTCTTTCACTTGGTTTTGCATCTGTCTGGGTTGTAATACGTATCGATACTATATTTCTTTTCTTTTAATTTCTAAATGGATATAACACCTTTTGTGGGTGGGCATCTCACTTTTCACCTCTTATGACTAATAGTTCTGTGGACATTCATGTGCAAGTTTTTGCAAGGGCATATGTTCATTTCACTTGGGTAGTAGATACCTAGGAGTAGAATTGCTGGGTCATACGGTAAGTCTCTGTTGAACATTTTGAGAAATAGCCCAACTGCATTCCAAAGTGGCTGCACAAAGTTCCATTCCAGTGAGAGATATAGCAGTGTGCCAGTTGCTCCGCATTCTCACCACCACGTGTCCTTATCTGTCTTTTTGATTCTAGCCATCCTGGGGAGATGGTGTATAAAGTGATATTGCATTGTGGTGGGTTTTTTTATGGTCGTATCCATGGCATATGGAAGTTCCCAGACTAGGGGTCAAATCGGAGCTGCAGCCTATACCACAGCCACAGCACCATAGGATCTGAGCCACATCTGTGACCTATGCTGCAGCTTGCAACAACGCCAGATCCTTAACCCACTGAGGGAGGCCCAGGATGGAACACACATCCTCATGGATACTAGTTGGGTTCTGAATCCACTGAGCCACAGCGAGAACTCCAACTAGGAGCCTTTTAACTGTCTCCCCTACTATTGTATTTACTCCTTTGCAAACTAGAATATTCTCAACACAACACCTAATGCATTGCAACTTTGGCACAACCTTCCAACAGTACACCCGTCGTTATATATACAAACCTACAAGACATCTTGTGACGCAGCGTCTATTTCCCTCTGGCTGCCCTCACTCCTGCTGGCCCACCCACTGTCCCACTTGCTGCTCCTTTCAAGCATAGATAGCCCTGTTCTGCCTCATTCTATGTATACGAAAATGTCTTCCCCTAGATTTCTGCATGGCTCAATCCCTTATTGCTCTCAAACCTTTGACCAAACGTCACATACACACATTTTAATTTTCCATTTCTAACCATATTCTCCCAGTCCTTAACTTCCTTCTCTATTAAGTTCAATAACACTTCTCAGCATCTTAACTATATTAGTTTTTTGTCTGTTTGTTTTGTTTGCTTTTTAGGGCTGCACCCACAGCCTATGGGAGTTCCCAGACCAGGGATTAAATTGGAATTGCAGCTGCCGGCCTACGCCACAGCCACAGCAATGCCAGATCTGAGCCACATCTGCGACCTACATCACAGCTCACGGCAATGCCAGATCCTTAACCCACCGAGCGAGGCTAGGGATCGAACCCGTGTCCTCATGGATACTAGTTGGGTTCGTTACCACCAAGTCACAGTGGGAACTCCTTTGCTTGTTTTCTAAGCCTTCTGTAACACATTACTGAAAACTTGGCAGCTTGGAACAACAGAAAGTTATTCTTTCTGGATTCTGTAAATTCAAAGTCAAGGTGTCTGCAGAACTGATTCCCTCTGGAAGTTCCAAGGGATAATCTTCCCCATGCCTCCCCCTCCTGGCTTCGGAGGGCTGCTGGCAACCTTTGGCATTCCTGGGCCAGGGGCCGGATCCTCATCACTCCAGTCTCTGCCTCTGTCTCCACGTGCCCTCTTTTCGTGTCCCTGTGTCTCCCGTCTTCTTCTAGAGACACCTGTCATTGGATTTAGGCTTTCTCTTCCCATTTGCGATGAACCCATCTCCACATCCTTAACTTAATTATATCTGCAAAGACTCCTTTTACAAATAATGTCACTCTTATTTATTCATTTGTTAATTCTCCGTTTACTTCCCGTTCCCCCATGTTAGAATCTCAAGCCCTAATACAAGCAAGGTCTTATTACTCAAGGCCTAATAAATTCTCATAGTGACTGAATAAAACTCGTACCTCTGCTTTTCGTTTCTAAGCGCTATGGTTTATTTACTTATAGGCATTGAGCAGCAGTGAACAGGACCATGAGTTCCCATTTATGGAGGAGAAACATCTACAAAATAATGGGCTTCAACTTTGAGCCCAGTGCAGTGGAGCTGATTATGTGCCAATATTTCCAGGATATCACCTTAAATCACGCTTTGACGATGACAGTTACATTTTTGAATACACACATGGTATGTAATATACTCAACCCACATTTTATCTGGTACAATGTATCGAATGTAAAATTGTCCATTGTTTTGAAAATACTCCCAGCCCGTAATATGTAAGTATTATATTTGTAGGCAAATAAACTGCTGTCTTAGAAGCTTAAAAATAAATAAATGCACATCTGCTGAATGAAATAATTCGGCAGGAGTGATGGTAGAAAGAGGTTTTTCAACTACAACCAGTAGAGCTGTTGACAGAGGTACTTCCCTGGTTCTTATTTCTCGAGTGGCTCGGGTTCCCTCTTGCAGAGCTTCCCCAGGGGCTGTGGCGGGAATCCCCTAGGGTTTACCCTCCCACCACCTGCTCATCTGCCCTGGAGGTCAGGCTCAGAGAATGTCCAAGAGAAAAGATGCTTCTTCAGGTTCAAGGCTACGCTGGATGACTGTTAGATGAAGCGGCAACCCTTAGATAAGTGCTCGTGGGCAAACTTTGGAATTATTTCCATTTACTGCCTTAGCATTGTAGGGATATTGGCTTCTAGGGTGGAAACCAACCAACAGCAAACAACAATGACAAAAATAGACAAGAACCCTTGATTTGGTCACATGTCATATAGCCATTTGAATTTGGAATTTGAATTATATACGTGTGTGTGTGTTTAAATAGTTACATAAACTATTAATCTTCAAATATTTTCCTGCATATCGAAATGTCAGTGCTTTCTTTCCCACAAGTCATGCTCTACTTAATTTGAAACTCGTTTTTGGAATCTGTGAAATGAGGTTTACTAGTCTCTGTTTTGATTCTGATACTGATAGCCTTTCTGCGTTGAAACTGGTGGTTGAATCTGTGTGTTTTCTGATTTTCTGTAACCGGGGCTTGTTCTAAAGGAGAAAACAACAATTACTGCAGGAATCACATACGTGGTAAAGGGAATCCAGGATGTTAAGGCAAACTGGATGGGGACTGCGTCTTTGGCTCTTCTGGGGAACTGAAACGTCTTCCTTCTGTTCTCAAGCATAAAGACTTTCTGGATCTCATCAGACAGTTTCTACAACTAAGAAATACAACCACCTGAATATGATGAAAAAAACTGAATGTATCTTTAATTAGGGGACTTTGAGAGCTCGTCCTATTATCACTGGTCAGAGTGTTTAACCACTGTTAGAGCACAGATTTAGAGAGTGTTCAGGACAGAATCAGACCAAATAATGAAAAAGCTCTGAATGAAAGCTTTTATTCACCCTAAAAAATAGGAGGGAAGATCCAGCAAAGAACATTCTATTAATTCTCAGAAATCTACAGACTTAAGAAACAATAGATACCTTTTTACAGAACAGAAATTCTATAACTGCATTTATATACATTCACATGTAAAGTTGATTCATACAAAGAGTTTTACAAACTCAACGATTTGTGTATATAACATGTCTTGAGTTTGAACAATCTGGGATGGAAAATCATTTTGGGCCATTTGATCTCTTCCCCACAATTAGTAATCCGAGACCAACTGAAGGAAGGCTTTAGTACTACACAGTTGCCGTGTGCAAGTTCCCTCTGAGGGTAAACAGGAAGAAAGATTCACAAGGCTGACCAGATTGCAAGCCTCCTTCTGGAGAAAGAGCAGTTTTGGATTAAAAAAAAAAAAAAAGATGTTTATCTGAAATAAATTCCAACCCTTCCAAACTCATTTTTATTCATAGTTAAGTAGCCTAGATGTTGGTTTAATTTTAAAGTAATAAAAAAAACCATTATCCTCTATCAGTGATTTATGAATCTGGCAAATATTCTAATCTTAAGCATTCCAAATCCATTATTTATATAAAGTGGTATGATTTCCTTTTTTTTTTTAGATCAAGGAAATTTATCTTCGTTTTAAGAAAAACTTGGCTTGGTTTGGCAAAATAATGAAATAAATAATAAACATCTGCAAGGAAAAATAAAAACAAAACAAAAATAAAAAACGAGCTGACTAGTGTTCCAATTCCTAAACTCAAGTTCTTTTCACTTACTGTTAACTCAGAGATGATCTGAAAAATAAGAATCATTCGACCCTGTTTTACATAACTTCTTTGAACAGATACAGGTTCTGGGGTGAGAAGACCCAGTCCATGGCTTAGCTCTCCCCTTCCCGTGTGTTTTGACCAAATTACTCCTCTGGGGTAAAAACAGAAAAGATAACAAACTCACTATGCTGTAAAGAGGAATAAACATGGTGATGTTTTAGAAACTGGAGAGCACACATTGAAGCATTACCATTGTTATTGTTACTCTTTTTATCCTGACTAAATTACATAATAAAAGCAGAACTGACCATCTTTCCTGAATCATGCTCCATCTTCCAAAACGGGAGATTTGGATGCTAAAATCTGTAAGCTGGGAAGCTTTACATAGACCCCTGATGAAACTTAGAATGAGATCATGAGGCAGTTTGGTTTAGGACAGAGGATGGATAGATAGATAGACAGACAGACAGACAGACAGATGGATAATAACCACCAGTAACTCGCATGGATTAACTACTAGTGAGACAGGAGAATCCATGTACTTTCTCCAGCAGCAGAACAAAAAGCACCGTAGATGTTGTATCATTCATTTTGCCAAGTTTTTAAACAGATTTTTGGACTATCTTGGAGGTAAGTGGGCAGGCTGTTATACAATTTGTTGCCTCCATATATGTGGAAACATCACACCATACAACAATGATGCTAGTGATGAAGGTGGAAAGGGAGTGGGGCTCTGCTGACATGCTAAAGTGTCTCCAGTTATTCAAGTCCTACTTGAAATGTTCCCTTAGAGGGAGACGTATTGCTGAACGCAAGGTAATTGAATGGTGAACCAGAGAGCCAATGAGATGATACAGCTTCAAAAAGCACAATCCTTATTTTAGATTCCACATATAACTGATATCATATGATATTTTTCTCTTTCTGACTTATTCACTTAGTATGAGAACCTCTAGCTGCATCCATGCTGCTGCAAATGGTATTATTTTGTTCTTTTTATGACTGAGTAGTATTCCATTGCATATATGTACCATAACTTAATCCATTCTTCTGGTGGTGGACATTTAGGTTGCTCCCATGTCTTGACTATTGTGAACAGTGCTGCAATGAATATAGGGGTGCATGTATCCTTTTTGAATTGTAGTTTCATCCAGATATATGCCCAGGAGTAGGATTGCCTTGGGATAGACCATAATGGAAGATAATATAAGAAAAAGAATATATATATATATATATATATATATATATATATATATATATATATGAAGGTAATATAAGGAAAAGAATATATATATAGAGAGAGAGAGCTGGGTCACTATGCTATACAGTAGAAATTGACTCAACACTGTAAATCAATTATACCTTACTAAAAATACATTTAATAAAAAAGAAATAATTTAAGAAACCTAGTATGTTTTCAGAATGACTTCAAGTTAAACTCACAGTTCCTTTTTTACTAATTTCATGTTGATTCCTCTAATATTCTTTATAAAGCACATTTCAAATCATTCTCTAAAGAGACACGTTAAAAGTAGAATTGTTTTGATAACATGTAGGTATTACGATCACCATCGTGAGTTTCAATAAATTTGATCTGTTAATTAAAAAAAGATCAAAATCCTTAAGATAAAGAGATTAGAGAGAGAATAAAAACACTCCCAATTAAACCTAATAAGGCTAAATGTGTACTTGTATGTTCATATATAAATATCAAAGCACTGCTAGCTGAACTAGAGCAGATTATCAAGTCATATTTCTTGAATGAATTAATACATAAATCCATGAAGGAGAGAAGAGAAGACTGGATGAATTTCACATGTGAAAGAGTTTACTTCTCAGTAATTTACATTAAAAAAAATGCTGAGAATTTTGATCTAAATAAATCCCGTGAACTTGCAGCATAAGCCTGGGAAGTCGAAGTCAGGTATCGTCACAGGCAAAAAACATTTGCTAAGGGGAGTCCATGGTATGGAGAAGGTGTGAAAAAGTGGACGTTGTGCCAGGGCCTCCAAGTCAGAGCAGAACATGTTCGAGCAAAAAGATCAACACTTTTGATGGGAATGTAAACTAGTGTAAGCACTGTGGAGAAGAGTATGGAGGTTCCTTAAAAAATTAAATATAGAACTACGCCTGGGCATCTATCTGGAGAAAATAATAATTCAAAAATATACATGCACCCCAATTTCACTGTAACAGTACTCGCAAGAGCCAAGGCATGGAAGCAACCTGAATGTCCATCAACAAAGGACCAGATAAAAAGGATGTGATACATGTATATAATGGAGTATTACTCAGCTATAAAAAAGAATGAAATAATGCCATCCAGGAGTTCCTATAGGGGCTCAGCGGGTTATGAACCTGACTGGTATCCATGAGGATGCAGGTTTGATTTCTGGCCTTGCTCAGCAGGCTAAGGATCTGGCGTTGCCATGAGCTGTGGTGTAGGTTACAGATGGGGCTTGGATCCCATGTTGCTGTGGCTGTGGCGTAGGCCAGCAGCTGCAGCTCCAATTTAATCCCTAGCCTGGGAACTTCCATACGCTGCAGGTGCGACCCTAAAAAGCACAAAAAAAAAAAAAAAAAAGAAAGCAAAAAAGGAGATAACTACCATCTATAGCAACATGGATGGACCTAGAGATTATCATACTAAGTGAGGTCAGACAAGACAAATATATAAAATCACTGATATGTGGAATTAATAAGAAATGATGCAAAGGAACTTACTCACAAACAGAAACAGACTCAAAGATTTTGAAATCAAACTTACGGTTACCAAAGAGGAAACAAGTGGGGGGAGGGATAAATTAAGTTGGAGGTTCGGATTAACATATACACACAACTATATGTGTAATGAGGAACAGGGATCTAATATACGGAACAGGAGAATCTACTCCGTAATAGCCTAGAGGGGAAAAGAATCTGAAAAAGAATAATATAATATCCTTATATTATTTTATGTATATAAATAAACATCAATAAATACAGGATCAGCCCAATCCAAAAGAGCCATGGCTGGTGCTTTCCCTTCACACTGGACATATTCAAAGAAGATGGGCCCCAAGGAGGAAAGGAAGCATGGAAAGAAGATTCCTTAAGGACGACTTTTTGACAACGTGGGTAGCCTCTGCTGAAAATCACATTCCCTTCCAAATATATCTACTGATCTTTACCATTTAAAAACTCTTCACACCCATGACCTCGTGGCCAACATCAGGGAAGCCCAGACAAGCATTCTGGAAAGCGGTTCAAAGATGGGAAGAGGGAGGCCTGAGGTCCCAACATCTTTCGGCCTCCACATCCTGCTCCTTGGAGAAAATCTCTCCCTTGCAGAGGTCCTCAGCTATGGCAGCCGGACCCCCAGCAGCCTGGGTCCTGGTGAAGAATGCAGACTTGCAGGGTCCACCCAGACTAGTGACTCAGAACCTCTGAGGGCAGTGTCGGCAGTCTGTTTCATCAAGCCTCACAGGTCACTGTGATGCAGGCTGTTGTATTAATGGGGCAAATGCTGGAACAGAGACACCAGACAAGCATCTGATGGAGATAAGAATGAAAAGCGGATACCTCAGTGTGCCTGTGAAGGCAAAATAGGGTCTGGTTCACGTTGTTTAAATTTCACAAAGCATGGAGTTCACTTGACATCCAGGATGGCTGAGTCACTAAGATGGCACAGCTCTCACACCCCATTAGGAGTTTAAACCATTAGGAGTTTAAAAACACACGCAGAATGACTACTGGGAAGAAAAATAAAAAGTGCAATAACAAATATTAAAAAAAATAGGAAGCTCTTCAAAGTGCTAGGAATTATTGAAGAACCTGAAGGAGGAGTTCTCTGGCAGAGCTGTGCAGTTTTCTTTTTCTCTATCCCGCGGCATTAAATCATGCTTATTTAATTCAGTGAATTCATATAAATAGGTTAAACTTTCCTGACCCCGGAGAAGCAGTTTTTTTTTTTTTGGGGGGGGGAGCCCAGCTGGGGCTTGTCTTCTTCCTGCTCTGTTGATGTTTTTATCAGGCAAGAGGTCACTATGGTAATTACAGAAGAGAAAAATATAAACAAGTAAATATTTATTGTATTTCAGGTTTTCTCTTTTGTGGACACGATCCTAATGGGCTGCCAATATCCTTCACCCTGATAAGAGCAGCCTGCTTTTCTGCTTCTTCTGTCCAATGCTTTGCTTGGCTTTGCTGTTCATATTTGGATGATAAACTGCATGTGAACGGAAGATGTGTGTGCTGTCCAGACTTAGAATTTGAGCTCCCAGCAATTAGGTCAATGCCAAATAAACTCTGGGAGGAAGATACCGAACTTTTTCTAAAACTTAACATGTGCTTTACGAATCAGAAAATATGATTTTGAGCACTTAAACACATTTTTTAAAGTCAAGAGTTGTGAAGAGAGATTTCAATGCATGATACACGCATTAGGAGATGTAAATTTCATTTATGTGCAAATTTACGATCCACAGACAGTGACTCAGGTTGCGGGTTTACAAAACTTCCTGAGAAAAGGCAGAACAGACCTCGGACTAACTAGCCTAGATTGTACCTGTCTGAAGACACGTACACATCTTTAAAGAGGAAGTGTTGGCCAAGAGCCTGGTAACAGGCTTTCGGGGGGGGGGGGGGGAAAGAAAAGAAAAAAGACAATCACAGCTGCAGATTCAAATAAGAAGGGAGACTGAAGGCCTGTGATTGTGCCTTTGAAAGTGCTATAGCCACCTTGCACCAGGCATGCTTCTTAGATTACCCACTTTCATTGTGTTCTGATTCTTTGTTTCATCAAGCCTCACTTTTGTTGCTTTTCCAGAAATGGAAAGGAGAACCCACGTCAAACAATTGTGCATTCAGATCTTCAGGAGAGGTTTTTTTCACTGTTGTGAATTAGCAACACTGACATTCCTGTTCATTTCATTCATGCATCCAAGCATTTCGCTGGGTGGGAGATGGGATTGCCGGGTTGCTGGTGGGTAGAGGTGAACCGGAGGGTAGAGGAGGATGCTGTGGTCAATGTGGGAATTATTATAACTTCACACTGGAAAGTGACCCAGAAGATGGAAACAGCAAGGGTGAATCTTGCTGGGTCTGGACAGAGGCAGCAGAAACCAACCGTGCTTCGGAGAAGATACTTGAGCTTGTTCCTCAATGGCAAGAATAGTTCCTCTGGAGTTTTGTCTTGGTTTCTTTTGTTTGGCTGAGGAGGGTTTAGGTAAAAAAGGTCTAGGAAGCAGAGAAGGTGGCAGAAGAGCAGATCTTCCAGACAGAGTGCTCCACGGGTGGGTGTTGGGAGATGGACATCCAGAGCTGTGAAGCCCAGGGTGGACCAGAGAAGATGGGCTGCACTGGGCCCTGCCCTTTACTCTGCAGACAGAGCAGCAAGGCACAGGGCAGTGGAGGCCCAGGGAGCAAGTCACTTACAGCTGACAGGTGGAGTATCATTGAACAGAGACGATCATTAGAACTATTACATTTAGAATGGTTAGGCAATGAGATTCTACTGTACAGCACAGGGAACTATAGCCAGTCTTTTGGGATAGAACAGGATGGAAGATAATATGAGAAAAAGAAATGTGTGTGGGAGGGGGGATTGAGACTGGGTTACTTTGCTGTAAAGCCAAAACTGGCACAACGTTGTAAATCAACTATACTTTAATAAAAATGAATGAATGAATGAATGGATGGATGAATGAATACATAAAATTCTGTGACCTGGTAAACTATCACTAGTAAGCATTTTAATCAGAAAATCTTCCCAAAATAAAAGAAAGAAATAGCCACACATGCAATTTCAAATTTTTCTAATGGGCACACTTTAAAAAAAATAATAAAAAGAAGCAGATGATATAAATACAACAATAGATTCAACATGACACAATGCCTCCAAAATACTATCGTTCCCACATGTAATCAATTTAAAAACTAATGAACATCAGATTTTACGTACTTTCTTAATACTATGTCTTCGAAAGCCGGTATTTTATACTTACAGCACGTCCCAATTTGGAGGCTAAACTCCCATCTGAAGTATTCGAATTGCATTCAGATTTTGTAAAATTCTCAGTTGATTCACATACCCAAGTAGATTCACATACCCAAGTGTTCCCAGGGTTCTAAAAAATTTTCTACTAACTGAATGGAGCTTCAGCCTTTTTTTAAGATTAAAGAAGTTGATGTGAAATATCATTAAAACTGTAGTTCCTTGGTTGTACCAGTCACATTTCCGGCGCTCAGCAGTCACACCTGTGCCCGGAGGCTACTGCCTGGGACCAGACCGGGTTAGAGCAAGAACATTTGGAGGGAAATAACCATTTAGGAGATTGCGTCATGATCAGAGAAATAGTGACAAGGGCTTAAACTAGGTAAATAAGCAAATCGTAGAAGGAGAAGGATCAGCATGAGAGGGATTCTTAGAAGCTAAATTGACAGCCTGCCCCTGGTGAGAGAGAAAGGGGGTGTTACAAGCCACAGGGGGAAGGTGGCTGGGTGCCTGCACAGGAGGAACGTGGCGCTCTCCCAGACAAGGTTGTGCCTCCAAAGGGAAGGTGATCGTGATGGAAAGAGGAAGTCCACAGAGCCTGGTGTGGACTGTCTACCCACAGCTCATCCTGCAGGCCTGGTTCTCGGGGCGGGAGGGGGAGGGAGGTGCGGAGCTTTGAGAGTTTCAGTAGGTGGTACTTGAAATGAGCCAGGCTGTATGGGTCTCTGCTAAAGAAAACTGGCATCTGAGGGGCAGATCTGCTCCAGTACAAGGAGAGAATTAGACTTTCGAGCTTGAACATCAGAAGTAGACTCTGACCCAGGGTACTCTGACCTAAGAACTACCAGCTGCTAAGGCACCTTGGCAGGCAATTGACCCGTGATGCAGGATAACTTCCTGCTCCATTTGTCTTCCATATTTAAAAGCGTCACTGCTAATGGCTTTAGACATGTAAGCAAAAATATTTAAGGCACAGTCTGCTTTCTGTAGCTATCCTTGATACAGTTGTTATGTGCTTCAACTAGACTGCAAGCAAGGTGAACATGTAGAAATGGCTGATCTCAAATACATGGAGGAAAGCTCTAGAAAAATCGATGTGGAATGATTTTTGTAAATGTAAAAGCTCTTTAAAATGTAAATTACCATTAACTAGTACAGGAAGTCAGCGATACATGTTGGGAGGGTTTAGGAATAGAGACATTCCATTTTAAGTTTGAATTTTAAAATATCACATACACTGAATGTGGATGAATACTCAAAAGAATTTCCATGTCAAGTATTCTTCAATATAATGGTAAAAATGAAAGAATTTTGAATCTCAAAATGGAAAGATTTCTTTCGGAGTTCTCATCCTGGCTCAGCGGTTAACGAATCCAACTGGGAACCATGAGGTTGCAGGTTCGATCCCTGGCCTTGCTCAGTGGGTTAAGGATCCAGCGTTGCTGTGAGCTGTGGTGTAGGTTGCAGACACGGCTTGGATCCCGTGTTGCTGTGGCTCTGGTGTAGGCTGGCAGCTACAGCTCTGATTAGACCCCTAGCCTGGGAACCTCCATATGCCACGGGTGCGACCCTAGAAAAGATCGAAAAAAAAAAAAAAGATTTCTTTCTACTTTAAATGAGGAAGTAAAATTCTTTCACCTTTATAGTACTGCTGTTGATTTTTTTTCATATTAACAATGAATTTTATTTCAGTTATAGGCGTACAAAGATCTTAAGTCAATACGATAGATTTTTGTGTCCCAAACCCACAGTGAATCCCCCCACCCCCCAGATTGTCTTATTTGTAAAACCAAGGTTTTCCAAAATCTGTGAGTCATCGTCTGTTCTTCAAAGATGTTCATTGTGTCTCTTTAGTTTCCACATGTAAGCGGTAGCATTGGGTGTTGCTGTCTAATTGTCTGACTGGTTCCACTTCGTATGATAATTTCTAGGTTCATCCATGTTGCTATAAATGTTATTCCGTTCCTTTTAATGGCTGAGTAATATTCCATTATGTGTATGTACCATATCCACTCCTCTGTCCATGGGCATTTCGGTTGTTTCCGTGACCTGGCTTCTTCCCTCTCTAGCTGATTTAGATGTAAAGTTAGGTTGTTTATTTGAGCTTTTTCTTGTTTCCTGAGGTTGGCTTGTATAGCTATATACTTTCCTCTTGGCACTGCTTTTGCTGAATCCCAGAGGATTTAGATTGTCGTGTCTTTGTTGTCATTTGCTTCTAGGTATTTTTTAATTTCCTCTTTGATTTCTTCAGTGATTCATTGGTTGTCTTCTTGTTTTTGTATCCATTCAGCTAGTCTATGTCTTTTGGTTGGGGCATTCAGTCCATTAACATTTCAGGTAATTACTGATATATATGTTCTTACTGCCATTGTATTAACTGTTTGGGGGTTTTGTTGCCTTTTTTTTTTTAACCCTGAAGTTTTGATATAGGAGTCTATATACAAATGAGATTGTTTTAATTTGTTGGTTTCTTAATTGCACGTGTGTCTCCAGTGACCTGCATTTGTG
>PVHT020000105.1:20808162-20829581 GCA_004024745.2 Catagonus wagneri
CACCTGGATTATTGTTTGGCCTGGGGCTTCTCAGCGCTGATGGGAGGGACCAGATTTTCCCAGAAATGGCCCCCTCCAGAGAAATGCAGGCTAATGAATGTTCCCGAGAGCTTCACCTCCAATGTCCTTCCCCCACAACAAGCCACAGTCACCCCTATTTTCCCAGGAGATCCTCCAAGAATTGCAGTGAGGTTCCACCCGGATTCCTATGGGGACTGCTTTGCCCTGGGACCCAGTGCACCTGAAAGTCTGTGTGTGCCTTTCAAGGATGGGGTCTCTGTTTCCCCCAGTCCTGTGGAACTCCTGCACACAAGCCTCGCTGGCCTTCAATGCCAGATGCTCCTGGGGCTCTTTCTCCCTGCGCCTGATCCCAGGCGTGGGATTTTGAGGTGGGGCTCAGAACTCTCAGTCCTGTAGCTAAGTCTCTGTGCTGCAGTTAGTTTCCAGTCTGTGGGGCTTGCCACCCAGGAGGTACCTCCTGATGTGGTCTCCTCTTTGTCTTCTGGAGTAGAATATCTTTTTTGGAAGTTACAGTCCAGTTGGTTGAAGGCTGCTCGGCATTTGGTTGTAGTTTTTCTGTTTTTCGGGAGAGAAGTTGAGTTCCAGTCCTTCTATTCCACCATCTTAATCCAATCTCTGCCAGTACTGCTGTCGATTTGAACTCAGGTGTAATTAACCATTTACATTCCATTAAAGTTCTAATCAGGGGTAGATTACAAGTACAGCAGAAGGGAGACCTAGCATCCCACTGCATGACACCATGAACCAAATCAAAGAAAATAAAATACAATCATGATAGAAGGAAGAAACTGTTCCCTTAGCTCAAAAAAAGGAAAAAAAAACCAAGCTCTGCAAGAGCAAGGGCTCAGAAGAGCTTAGACATTCATAGAGAAAGTCTTTAGGCCTTTGGTTGAATATCAGCTCAGAAGGAGTCAAGGATAATTAGGTAGCAGCTGTCAGCTGTGATGCAGAAAGCCTGGAGGGCAGAGGAAAGGTCTGGGAAGTACTTCTGTGCTTGGTTGCCACGGACACAGAGCCTGGGGAGAGGCATCTGAAAGAGCAGGTAATATCAGTGTTTTCAAATTTCCAGGAGTGTTCATGTGAAAGGATGGGATTGTTCTGTAAGTCCCTACGTGGTGGAGAAGTCAGTTATGAGATGACCATTGTCAGAGACTTCCACTTCCAGGAAAGTGGAGGGGAGATACTTCCTGCTAAACGCAACTAAAACTCTAGACTTTGCATGTAAAACAAAGGGATCCTGACTGACAGGTGGTGGGACTGTAGACCAGCTAGGGACTTCAGGACCCCAGGAATGTCTTTTTCCCTCATAGATTATAGACTGGAGCTATAGAAGTAGGCAGCCCAGAAAGACCAATAGACACAGACAAAATAAATAAACAAAAACCCAACAAACTGACTTTCTCGGGCTAGAGGACCAGGAAAGGGGCAGGACAGCAGGCTTTTGGACGACAACGGCTCTACCCTGGCCAAAAGCCAAATGAGCACTGCAATGCACTCTATGCAAGACAGCAAATTCTGGAAGGGAGCCTAGGTCCCCACCCCCACCACCACAGAATGCAAAGTAGGAACCAGGTACCTACTTCTCCATCCTCCCTTTGCCAGCACCTGCTCAGTGTCAGTGGAGACAGCAGGGAAAGATGAGACTTAAAATACGGTCCTGGAGTTACCGTCGTGGCTCAGCGGTAAAGAAAGCCAACTAGTACTCATGAGGATGCAGGACTGATCCCTGGCCTCGCTCAGTGGATTAAAGGATCTGGCATTGCCGTGAGCTGCTGTGTGAGTCACAAATGCAGCTCGGATCTGGCATTGCTGTGGTTGTGGTGTAGGCCAGCAGCTGCAGCTCGGATTCGACCCCTAGCCTGGGAACTTCCATATGCCACAGGTGCATCCTTAAAAGACCAGGGGTAAAAAAAAACTACCCTGCACTCTCCCAGCTCCACTGGAATCATGTCAAAGCAGAACTCTTGGAAAATTAGGAATTTCCCCCCTGTCCAGCAAGGAGACCACCTCCCAACCCTGGTTTCAGTGGAGGCCACAGTGAGAGCAGTAGAAGGCAACACTACCCCTCCTGGACATCATGGAATTAGCAGAGGCCTGATAGATGTTAGAACGCATCCCCCACTGGGTGGGAACCTAGTCTTCTGTCCCACCTGGCAGGGAGACAGTGGCCCAATTTTCTAGCTGGAAAAGTTTCAGATGAAGCCACTAAAAGAGACACAAGCATTAAATAAGGCCCAGAGTTTCATAACATAATACCAGAAGTGTCTAGATTTCAGTAGACAATTACTGGTCATACCAAGAACCAAAAATATCTCAACTCGACCGAGAAAGTACACCAATAGATGCTAAAAAGATGATAGAGGTGTTGGGATGATCTGACAAAGGTTTCAAAGTCAAAACAATGTTACCGACCAGGGCTCTTGGTTGACCTCTTTAATCGATAGAAATTGCCAAGAGGCCAGACAGGAAATTCAGGCAAGGCTTTATGGGAGTTCTTGCTAGAGCAGGAGGAAGCGAAAACAAGCAACAGTTTCCCTTGCTCACTCCCTGAGGTGGGGGTGTGGAGCTGGTGAGCTGGTCCCTTATATAGGGTGAGGGTAGGGATGGGTCTAGGGGTTGAGCCAGAGGGGTGTCTTAGAAGGTCTGCCCACCCCCTTGGTGGCACTATGTGCAGGATTCCTGTACAGTCCCCTGTGCTTGCTCCAGGAACCTCAGAAGTGGGAATTGGGTTTTTGATCATTTTGCATCTCATTGTTCAAAATTTGCCTGAACTGCAGTGCACACAATAATTTTTAGTCACTTATAGATTCTTTGTATTTTGTTGCTGGTGGAGATATTTGTCCAGGTGCCAGTGCTGCGGTGAGGGGTCCCAGCTCCAAGGTCCTAGCCTGTCCCAATAATGCTTCAAAAGACAATTATGAAATGCATGAAACAAATGAAAAAAATATAGAAATCTTGACAAAAGAGGAAGATTGATAGCACTAAAGGCTGATATTGCTAAAGGGAGAGTCTCAAATCAGTAAACTCCCAGCTCAAGACCAAGGACAAAAATAAGCCCAGAGCAAGCAGAATAAAGGAGAAGAAAAAGAACAGAAATCAATCAGATTTAAAAGAGAATACAATATGAACAATCAATGAAGAAAAAACAACAATAAAGTTGACAAACTTGCAGTAGGGCTCACAAAAAAACAAACAAACAAAAAAAAACGGAGAGAAAGCACATTGCCGATACCAGGACTGAAGCAAGAACTATCACTGCAGATATAAAAAAAAATAAAGAATTACCACAAACATCTTTATATGTGTAATTTTGACAACACAGATAAAATGGCCAGTTCCTCAAAAAAAAAGTTGAAAAAAGCCAAAGTTCTTCAACACACTGATGTAAAACACAATTTGGACATCCCTGTCAGGTTAAGGAAATCGAGTTTACAATTTTAAAATTCGCAAAGATAAATCTACAAGTCCAGATGGTTTCACTGGAGAATTCTATAAAACATGAAGGCATAATTAATATCAGTTGCACACACTCTCTTCCTGATATTAGAAGAGGCAGAGATACTTCTCCACCCATCTGATGAGCCAGCATCCCCCTGATACAAAATCCAGGCAAAGACAGTACCAAAATTCAAAACTACAGATCAGTATCACTCCTAAATTAGATGCAAACTTTTATAATAAAATGTTAGTAACAGAATTCAGCAATACATGCAAAGAATTGCACAGTGTGATTAAATGGAATTTACGGACACAAAAGTTAGTGTTTGGATACCAATGTGATTCACCACAGTAAGACTAAAATAAAATGACACGATAAAATCAACTGATGCAGAAAAAGATCATTTGTCAAAATTCAACACATTCATGAAACAACTCTCAGAAAAATAACAACAGAGAGAATGGCCTCAACTTTATTGAGAACATCTGCAAAACACCTACAGCAAACATGATGTTTAATGGTGATAGATTTTCCTCCTAAGCACAAGAACAAGCAAAAGAGGTCTGCTCTCACTATTCTTATTCAACATATTATTGGAAGTTCTGGAAAGAAAAACTGAATACATAGATTGCAAAAAAAAAATCCCTATTTATAAATATCTCTATTGTCTATGTAGAAAACCTCTAAGGAATATAAAGGAAATAAAAACCCAGAACAAAACACTAAAAAAATTTCTGGAACTATTCCACAAGTTCAGAAAATCCATAGGATACAGATTAATGCAGTCCCCCCTAAATCAATTATATTTCTGTAAACTAGCAATGAATGTGTGAACATCAACATTTTAATTACATTGGAAATTGATATCGAGAATGAAATCCTTACATGTAAGTCTAACAAAATGCGTTTAGGATTAGGGTCCTGAAAACTTCAAAATGCTTATGAAAGAAATTTTTTAAAAAAATCAAAATAAATGGAGAGCCATACTCTGTTCATAGATTAGTAGACTCAATATAATAAAGATACTGATCCTTCCCAAATCGATAAGCTGATTTATTGAAACTCCAGTCAAAATTTGGCAACGTTTTTGTAGAGATAGACAACATTGTTTTAAACATATATGAAAAGGTGGGAGTTCCTGTTGTGGCTCAGAGAGGTGAATCCAGCTGTTGTCCAAGAAGATATGGGTTCGATCCCTGGCCTCACTCAGTGGGTTAAAGGACTGGTGTTGCCTTGAGCTGTGGTGTAGTTTGTGATGTGGCTCAGATCTGGCATTGCTGTGGCTGCGGTATAGGCTGGCAGCTGCAGGTCTGATTCGACCCCTAGCCTGGGAAACTCCGTGTGCCGTGGGTGCAGCCCTAAAAACTAGGAAAAGGCAAAGGGCACTAAAAATGACTAAATTAATTTCAAAAAAGAAGACTAAAGGACAAGAATCCTTCTACACAAATCTACTTATTATGTAGCTATAGTACACAAGACTGCGTGCTATTGTCAGACAAATAGACATGCAGATGAGTAGAGCGGCATAGAGAATCTGGAAGCAGACTTACGGAAGCTTGCCCAGCTGGCTTCTGTCATAGACGCAAAAACAATTCAAGAGCAAAAGGGTAGCTTTTCACAAAATGGTAGAATTGGACTCCAATAGATGAAGTAATTAGACCTCCACAGACCAGAAAAGAAATAAATCTTTATCTAAATCTCATACTCCACACAAAAACTAATTTGAATGGATCATAGATTACATGTAAAATATGAAACTGTAAGACTTTTAGAGGAAAATATCCAGGACCTCATACTAAGCAGAGTTTGTAAAGTAGACACCAAAATTACAATCCATAAAAAGAAAAAAAATAAATTGCACTATATCAAAATTAAAATTTTTGCTTTCTTAAAACCTTGTTGAAAGGATGAGAAGACAAACTAAAGAAAAACTAAAATATTTGGAAAATACACATCTGAGAGAGGAATAGTGTCTGGAACTTATAAAACAATTTTCGAAACTCAACAGTAAGAAAATAACCCACTAAGAAAATGGGGGAAAAAAGCATGAAATGATATTTCACCAAAAAGGATGGTAAGTAAGCACCTTTAAATAAGCACAATACTAATCAAAACACAATTAGGTATCAATACACATCTATCGGCATGGTCAAAATAAAAAATAGCAGCCACACCAAATGCTGGCAAGGATGTGGAGAAACTGGATCACTCGCACGCTGCTGGCAGAATGCAAAATGGTGCAGCCACTCTGGAAAAACGGTTTGGCAGTTTCTTTAAAAACAACACAGGAAACTACCATAAGAATCACCAAGTGCCTCCTGGCATTTATCCCAGAGAAATGAAAACTTATGTTCACACAAAAATCTGTGCATAAATGTGCACAGCAGTTTTACTCATAAAAATCAAAAAGCTGGAAACAACCCACATATCCTGTAAGGAGTGAATTCTTCCACAAACCAAGGTGTGTAGTGGTTTGCGCTGTAGTGGTTTGCGCTGAAAAGGAATGGTTGTGGATGCTCAGAACTACATTGATGAATCTCCAGAGAATTAAGCTGATTTTCAAAAAAAACAATCTTTTTTTAAGCAGTTGAGTAATACTCCATTGTATCTATACACTACATCTCATTTATCCATTCATTTGTCGATGGACACTTAGGTTGCTTCCACATCTTAGCTGCTGTACAGAATGCTGAAATGAACCCTGGGGTGCATGTATCCTTTCAAATTAGAGTTTTCATTTTTTCTGGGTGTGTTCCAGGAGTGAGACTGCTGGATCAAAACAAAAAAAAAAGATACAAATGAGCTTGTTTACAAAACCAAAACAGACTCACAAACATAAAACACAAACGTGGGTGTTCCCGTTGTGGTGCAACAGAAATGAAGCCAAATAGTATCCATGAGGATGCAGCTTTGATCCCTGGCCTCGCTCAGAGGGTCAAGGATCCAGCGTTGCCATGAGCTGTGGTGTAGGCTGCAGATGTGGCTGGATCCCATGTTGCTGTGGCTGCGGTGTAGGCTGGCAGCTACAGCTCCAATTCGACCCCTAACCTGGGAACTTCCATATACTGCTGTGCACACTAAAGAGGAAAAAAAAAAGCAAAAAAACTTACAGTTACCAAAGAGGAAGAGGGAAGGGATAAATTAAGAATTTGGAACTAACAGATAATACATTGCTATATATAAAATAAATAAACAACGACTTACTGCATAGCACAGGAAACTGTATTAAATATCTTGTAATAACCTATAATGGAAAAGAATCTGGCAAAGTATATATATATATATATATATATATATATATATATATATTTATAAAACTGAATATATATTATATATAATATATATTTTATATGTTTAAATATTTTATATATGTATAACTGAATCACTTTGCTATATACCTGAAACATTATGTCAACTATGCTCTGAGAAAGAATAATAATTTTTTTAAAAAGCATCAGTCTCAAAAGTTTACATACTATATGATTTATATGACATATTTCAAATGACAAAAGTGTAGAAATGGAAAAGAGACTACTGCTTTCCTGAGATTAAGGAAGAGTTGGGGGCATGAAGGAAATGAGTGAAGCTATAAAAAGGCATCACAGGCAATCCTTGTGCTGATGGAATGTTCTGTTTCTTGACTGTGTCAGGGTTAACATTGTGGCTGACATAATGCTCTGTAGTTTTTCAAGGTGCTACCTATTGGGGGAAAGTGGATAAAGCGTGCAGGGGTTTCTGCATTATTTCAACTACAGGTGAATCTATAATTACCTCGAAACAAAACAGCTAAGGTAACTTTTTTTTTTTTGTCTTTTTGCCTTTTATGTAGAGCCGCACCCGCGGCATATGGAGGTTCCCAGACTAGGGGTCTAACAGGGGCTGTAGCTGCCGGCCTTCGCCACAGTCACAGCAACCCCGGATCCGAGCCACGTCTGCGACCTACACCACAGCTCACAGCAACGCCGGATCCTTAACCCACTGAGCGAGGTCAGGGATCGAACCCGCAACCTCATGGTTCCTAGTTGGATTCGTTAACCACTGAGCCACGAAGGGAACTCCTAAGGTAACTTTTTTAATTACAGAATTTTCTGCCAGAATATAATCTGCTTAGCAAGACTATATATCAATTATATTTCTAATAACAGTGGTTTAAATCTTTACCTCTAAATTACTTATACCTGGTGTTTTTTTTTAAATGCAGTGAAAATATAAGATACTGCCACTACCACCACCACCACCTCTGCTGGTAATCCGTCTTCATCATCATCACCATCGTCACCAATCACCAATCATCACCACCAATCACCATCATTCACCATTATCATCATTATCAAAGGCATCTGCTAATTATCCAAAACCGTAAGTATCATCATTATCATCATTACCCAAAACCAGTAAGCATTAAAGTGTTAGAATTATCTGAAGTTGGGCCGAGCACATATGATAAAAGTAAATTTCTTTGCATGGAAATATAAGAAACTGTCTTTCAGTTTATATATCCGTGTAAATTATGAAGTAGACACTCTCTACTTCTAAGATTGCATGATTATGCAAGAGTGGTTATTAAGCCAAATGTCTGGTAAAATGCAAAGCGGAAAGACCGAGAAAACCTGAACAGAACATTCTGTCTGTTCCAGTACACACAACTCTAACGAGAGGGCCCTCCAACTGCCGTGCTGGGAAAAGCCAGCTGACGGGGACAGATGCGAACACAAGGAATTGTCACTGTCATGTGGTCAATTAGTGAAAGAGATTGCAACTCACCCCAAAACTGTCACAGTTGCATTTGTGCTCAGAAGGAAATGCACAGCAACAAAGAAGACGCGAAGCCATTACCTCATGGAGGAGGTTAGACAATAAGCAAGTCACCGCCCCTCCTTGTGTGTTTTCAGCAGTGGTCTGTAGCCTTCCTTTGGGATCAAATTAAATATTTCAAAATAATGCTCAGGAGTCTCTTCCTTTCAGTGAATAAAAGCGGAGAGTGCAAAAGTGCTTATAAAAACCAACCTCAAAATTATTCTGGATATTTTTTTTTCTTTTAATAATGTAAAGTGTCCCCTCTCCTTATGGGGGCGTAGTGACTTCTTTCCAAAGACTGCAGCCTTGAAAGGGAGAAAAGAAAAGTAACTTTACTGTAGAGAAGCACGACCTCAGGCAGGTGATCAAGGTTACAGTCAACGGGGAGAGATCACGTTGATGAGTCGTACTGGAAGGGAATTTTACCCCTGTGATCTTCAGCCTCCAAATCCATTACGTTAGCCTAATCATTAGAAAAAAAAATCTGTTAAATCCCAGTTGAGGGATATTCTACAAAACTCCTGACCAGATCTCCTGACCAGTCCTTCTCAAACTGTCAAGGTCATCAAAAGCAAGAAAATTTTGAGAAGCCATTCTAGCCTAGAGGGGTCTAAAGAGATATAACATGTACATGCAATGCAGTTTCTTGTATTCTGAAATAGAAGAAGTGGAATTAGGCGAAAGCTATGGGAATCTGAATAAACCATAGACGCTACTTCATAACAAGGTGTCAACATTTGGTCAAATGAACCAATTCATGCAAACTGTTAATAATAGGGGAAGGTGGATACAGGGTACATAGGACCTCTCTATTTTAATTAAAAATTAAAAATTTTAATCTAGGATTTACCTTGTTGCTCAGCGGACTATGAACCTGACTAGTATCCATGAGAACTCAGGTTCCATCCCTGGCCTTGCTCAGTGGGTTAAGGATCTAGTGTTGCCATGAGCTGTGGTGTAGGTCGCAGATGCGGCTTGGGATCCCACGTTGCTGTAGCTGTGGCGTAGACCGGCAGATGTAGCTCCGATTAGACTCCTAGCCTGGGAACCTCCATATGCCGCGGATGAGGCCCGAAAAAAAATTTTTAAAAAATCTGAGCCAAGATCAACGAACTCAGGTGGTCTCATAGAACAAGGGGAGGGTGGGTGATTCCCTGTTTCCTCATGTGCAAATGGAGACAAGAATATCTCCCACTTTTTCTAGTTAAAATCTGTCGAAAATATTCTACCTAATGCAGTAACGCATTTTGTAGAACACCTAGCGAAAAAAAATAGAAGTTCAATGAAAGTTGGCTCAGGACCCCAAAGACCATTATTGCGCCTGCATCTGAATGCAAGTGTTGCAAGTGTTGGTGCAACCTTCCAACTTCAGTGGGTCAGGCATCCACCGTGTTTTGTTCTTTTGTGTATTTCCAGCCCCAGGGATCTCACTTAGGGTGTTGAGTAGTGGAGTTAAGAAGCACGGGGGTGGCTCTGACTGTGCACCGTGCACTAGCTGCCAGTTCTCTGGGCATTGGAGGGGCTGGGCTCCTCTACCCTGGCAGTCCCAGGGGCACGCATCTCTCCAGGTGGATCTCCCCTGGGTCCCTCAAGGAGGTAGGTTGGTTTCCGGTAGAGTGATAGGAAGCAGTGCCCTGTGTAGACAGTTCCTCATCTCACTGAGTGGCCAAGCCTTCATGAAATCAGTGTCAACTCTGCCTTCTAAGTGTATACATCTGGAGTTCCCATTGTGGCTCAAGGGGTTAAGAGCCCGTCATGAGGATTCCAGTTTGATCCCTGGCCTCATTCAGTGGGTTAAGGATCTGGTGTTGCCACAGGTTGCAGCGTAGGTCAAAGACGCCTGCGTTCCAGTGGCTGTGGTGTAGGTCGGCAGCTGCAGCTCCCCTTGGACCCCTAGCCTGGGAGCTTCCACATGCCGCAGGTGTGGCCCTAAAAAGAATCTGACCACTTCTCACCAATCAACGGCTACCCACTCTGTCCCAAGGCACCTTTTAGTGACCTCTCCCTCCTGTGTTTTTCCAGCGGCTCTTTGTCTTCCCACAGTTGATGCTGCACCCAGGAGCCAGATGATCTTCTGGGAACTTGAGCCAGAGCGGAAGCCTGCCCTGCCCAGGATTGCCCCCAGCACACACACCAGTGGGGGGCTGTCCCTGACCACCCCCCACCCTGGAGTAAATGGCTCACCTCCTGATTATCCCCCCAGAGTCAGCTCCCTGCCCCCACCGGCCTCTCCACTGCCCCTCACCCCCAGCACACAAGCCCCTACCCTGAGGACTGCGCGCAGCTGCCCCGGCGTGGAGGGGTTTTCACCCCGGTTTATCCACGGGGCTTGTTTAACCGAAGCCGTTCTTCAGTCACCTGTTCCGCGTCTGCACCCGCATCCCCTTGCCCTGCCGCCTCGCACACCTTCTCACGTCTCAGGGGCCCCTTGATTTCACGTGCTCCTTGCTGCACCCTCCACGCCGAGCATCCGCTCCAAGAGGCACCTAACCTAGTCAGTTTCCCTGCTTCTTCCCCGGGCCACACTGGCTGGAGGGAGAGAGCAGGCTTGGGAAACCGCAGCTCTTCATCCCTGTAGGAAGGTCCTCGAGGCTCACAGTCTTCAAATCCAGGTCACTGCACACAGAGAATACCTTTTCAGTTACTGACGGGGAAATCAGGCTGAATCTGATACTGGGATGGCGACAGAAGGGACAAAACAAACCCAGAAAGTGAGCCTGCAGAGAACAATAATCCCCAGATGGAAACGGTAGAAAAGACTTCGAAGGGTCCAAGGACACTGAAAATGTGCTTTGGGAAACTTCACATACCAAATAAATATTCGCTAATAGCATCTGGTGGTGGTTTTAAACTAGTTTATAGCCTGTGATTCTCTTGGTGGCCACATATATTCTGTTGCTTTAGCACTTAGACCTCAATGCAGTTTTCTGCCTTTTAAACACTTCTCACATCCCACGTGGCAAAATCATTAATTTATTCAAAATGTCTGTGTACATGGCACCCACCTAAAATAGTGAAAGTACACTCGGGAGTGCAAGTTGTGAGAATGTACTCACAGAAGATGAATTTAGGGAAAAGTCATTTGGAGGAAAGAAAACTAAAACTCATTAACTTTGAACCTAATATGAATAATTCTTGAATTATACACATTTTCAGGCCATTTTTCTGTATCTTTTATGAGCATTTTTTTTACTTTTTAGAGATATATTTTTAAAGTTTCCATTTTATGCATAAAAACATCATTTGAAGACTCCAAAAAAATGTTTAGATGAGAAATCCTTGCCCTTCTAATTTGTATGAGAGAATCCTGTGGGTTGAAGAGGAAAAATTTCACTTTAGTGAGCATTTCTTTGTAAGGTAAACTAAAGTGGAGATGCAAGGAGAATCCGCCTAATGAAATGCAGGAAATAAGAAAGGCGGAAAGGATATTTTGTTTTATTTTGTTTTATTTTATTTTTGGCCATGCGTGCCTGAGACATGGGGAAGCCCCCAGGCCCAGGATCTTTAAACTGCTGTGCCACAAGGGAACTCTGGAAAGGTATTTAAATATATCCCTTTTTTCTTCCCCCCCGCAAGGAAGCAGTCATAATATGACTACATATAAAACCCAGAGGGCACGTGGTAACTTCTAGCTAATGGTACCAAGGAGTGAACTTGCATTAACTCACCCACTCCTCCCAAAACATATGTTGGGATTGTCTGGTTTTTCTGATAAGGAAACAGGCTTAGAAAGTTAAGAATTCAGTAACTCCTGTGAAGTCAGACTTCAGAGCAAGTCCCCCCCCCCACTGTGTGGACTCTGATTTTGCATTCTCCACCTTAATCCCCACCTCTTCTGTTTTGGTGGAAGAGTTCCCTATTCCACCCTGTGGAATTTGCATGAGATATTGCATCAACTGCTCTGGAAAGAGGTGGGTAGGATCTGGTGGGAAACTGGACGAGGTGAGTGGAATTAATCTTTTTTTTTTTTTCCCTCTTCCCCACAGCCTCCAGGTCCTGGATCCCTTGCCCATCTGCTCACCTACCAGCTCCCTGGGGCCTCAAGTGCTTGCCTGCAATATTCTCACAAGGAGTGAGAGCACCTTATACACTTAGAGGCCGTATTCTTGATGTACTGTCAGTTCAAATGGATGCTTAGTAATTATTGGTTGAATAAATGAGATTCATGGTGGTGGAGGCTCAGAAAGGCAGAAATTAGTGATGTTTCATTCGAAGTACATTTTGCCTGTTTAAAGATTTAATTCAATGATCACTAAAAGCTCGATCAAGTTTTAGTTGGGCACATACTCTATCTGTATTAAGTTTCCTTTACGGTAAAGAAAGAAAAGCATGATTTGCTTCCAAGAGATGTCCTGTCTGGGCCCCTGTATATCAGTGTGAAAATAAAGTCGTCCACAGTTCTCTGAAATTTCACCCCGACCCATATAAACAGTCTGCGGTGATTCTCAGCAGAAATTAGAATAAGAGTTTGGAACATGATCTTTGACTTATTTCATATGTAAGATCTGAAAATTTTATTCTTTTCTCTGTCAGTGATGCCCAGCTGCAGAATGAATTTTGAGGCATCCAAGAAAGCATATGTCTGGGTGAGTTTTGTCTTCACAAGAGAAGCGACAAGAGCAAATTGAGGGAAAACGAAATGTTCTTTTTGGATGGTGCAACAGACAATTCTTTTGCGTGTGCAGTTTATTACTATTATTATTACAATTCATTAGTAGTCCATCACCACCCATTTCTCTTGACTAAGCAACATTCTCCCAACCTCATAGGCCCACTAGTTTGAAAAAACACCCCTAGTTTGACAGCCACTTGGTGAGCCCATGTAAGTGTTTGTGTTATTAAGCATATTTGCAATTCTCCCAACTTCATAGGCCACTAGTTGGAAAAAACACTCCTAGTTTGACAGCCACATGGTGAGCCCATGTAAATGTTTGTATTATTAAGCATATGCGCAAACTAATGTGTATCATTCCTGCTTTCCTTTAAAATAATTGCTTTATCCCCTCGTTAATAGAAACTTTCCAATTAGCAACTCCACTTTGCCTCCTGTATCTCATTTTACCCAGCCCTCGTCCTGGAGGCAGGCGGGACTGGTTCCCATTTCCTTTAAGGACATGTGAATCCCTGAGCATGGTGGTTTGTCCATCTGCAAACAAGAAAGGATGGGCCTGTCTCCAGGTCCTTTGCCATCAAATCCCATGTTCTTTCCTCTCTGTTAATTCATAACAAGTTGTTTGTATTTCATCACAGGCACTTGGAATTCGTAAGTGGTCATTAGTGTTCTATTTGAGGAAAATAATGGCTAGGAAATAAATATCTCTGGTTCCTAGTGGCCCTGAGCTCAGTCCTCCCCAGGGAAGCTGTTGGGTGAGGAGGCTGTCCCGGGGGACTGCATCCCTTCCCTGATGCAGGGGTGGCAGCTTGTGGTGAAGGCCAGTGGACTTCTGGGGAAGTAATGGAGCAACGCTGAGTGGCGGCGGAGAGAGGGAGCTCCTATCGGGCCTCGTCTTCCTCAGCCGCGGGGCTGGCCATTGAACCAGAGACGATAAAATGATCATTGCAGTGGGCAAGCAGAGGCTGAGGGAGGTGACGATGTAGAGCGATCAATGGTTCAAAATTCACTTCCAGACTGTAAGTCTGATTGGATCTTGCCCTTGGTTTCCAGAACGATATGCAATGTGACAGCCAACAGTGGGTGAAAATCATGGAAAATGAAAGCATCTCAAAATGGAAAAAAAAAAAAAAAGCTTTCAAGACAGATAATTGCAGATCTCTGAAATCATATACAAAAGGAAAGAATATAAGCAGATATAAGTAAGCAAATATGTGCTGACTGCTTAGGGGATAATGTGATCTTTAAGTTTAAGCCTCCCTAAGATAACCATACTGACCTTAAAAAATTATCTTACTCCTGGAGTTCCCATTATGGCTCAATGGGTTAAGGACCCAATACTGTCTCTGTGAGGATGTGGGTTCAATCCCTGGCCTCGCCCAGTGGGTTCAAGATCTAGCATTGCCCTAAGCTGCAGCACCGGTCACAGACGTGGCTTGGATCTCATGTTGCTAGGGCTGTGGCGTAGGCCTCAGCTGCAGCTCTGATTCAACCCCTAGCCTTGGAGCGTCTATATCCCACATGCACGGCCGTGAAAAGAAAAAAAAAAAACTTTTATCTTACTCCATATGTGTATTCAGGGGCTTATTTTGCCAGTGCTTCACCTCACCCCACACCACCCCAAAAGGTAGCTTGATTAGAGACCCAGCTGTACTGGGTTTAGGGCCAGTTCATCTTACTGGGCTCAAATGGCATAAGGCCTATGCCTTATCTGCTTAAAAATATAATGTTTTAATAGAAAACTTGATATATAGTAAGGCTAACAAATCAGAAGACTCTTATCGTTAAAAACAGTCTTGGAACCCACATCCTCATGGATGCTAGTAGGATTCGTTTCCGCTGTGTCACGATGGGAACTCCCATAAAAAATTAGTTTTTAACTCCCAGTTTCCAAGAGGAGGACCCCGACACCATATCTGGGGTAGGAGGCACACAGGTCGGTTAGGAGGCAGAGGGAGGGGGAAGCAAGGGCGAGGCCCTTTGTTGTGGTTTCTGCAGGACGACACAGTTGGGAGCAAGGGCAAGCAGCTTAGGCCTGGTTAGTTGGAATCATTTCGGTGGGCTCTGCAGCACAGGGGCTGCCCCTGGTTTTCTGGTACCTAGCCCTGGGATGATGAGAGCAGGACGACCCTGGCCTTGTCCTTCTAGAGTCAGCGAGGTCCTGAGGTGTCAAAGCATCAGAAAGACAGATGATAAAAGGCATAGTGAAGATACAGTTCTGGGAGTTCCCGTCGTGGCTCAGCAGCTAACGAACCCGACTAGCCTCCATGAGGATGTAGGTTCGATCCCTGGCCTTGCTCAGTGGGTTAAGGAGCCAGCCTTGCTGTGGGCTGTATTGTAGGTTACAAATGTGGCTCGAGTCCCACATTGCTGTGGCTGTTGTGCAGGCTGGTGGTTGCAGCTTCAATTGGACTCCTAGCCTGCTAACCTCCATATACCATGGGTGCGGTCCTAAAAAGACAAAAAAAAAAGAAAAGAAAAAGGAAAAGAAAAGAAAAAAGGAAAAAGATACAGGCAGCGGAGACACTTGAGGGGCTGGGCTGCCCCCAGAATACAGTCAGCACGGATCCTCCTGGCCCCACAGGTCATTGTCCTCAACTAACACACAGGTCGGTATTTGTGCATAAAACACTCATTTTGTTTAGCTTTTTCTCAGTGGACGTGTAGCCTAAGAACACACGCATGTATCCTGCCCTACCAGCTTCTGAAGGAGGAGTCCTCTAAGCACTTCTCGGCCACATGTTTTGTAAATCTTGTCTAACCACTAATTTGGGAATTTGATATCAGCATGTTTCAGCCAAAAGTTCCATTTCAACATCCTGTTACACTCATTCTAGGGTAATTTTTTTTTTTATCCCCATAAAATTTTAAGAATAAAGTTTGGCCCAAGTTCTTGCATCTGTAAGGATCAAGAAAATTGCTCTGTCCTTTAGTAACTCCATTATTAGGGATATTAATGTTAGTATTATTCATCTAGGAGAATGTGATGACCCCAGCATACATATACAGCATTCTTAAAGCTCCTCAGAGGAGTTCCCATTGTGGCTCAGTGGTAATGAACCCCACTAGTAACCATAAGGACACAGGTTGGATCCCTGGCTCTTCTCAGTGGGTTAAGGATACAGCGTTGCCATGAGCTGTGGTGTAGGTTGTAGATGTGGCTGTGGTGTAGGCCAGCAGCTGCAGCTCCGATTTGATCCCTAGCCTGGGAACGTCCATATGCCGCAAGTGCAGCCCTAAAAAGACAAAAAGAAAAGAAGAAATAAATAAAGAAATAGAAAGAAGGAAGGAAGGTGGGAAGGAAGGAAGGAAGGGGAGGGGAGGGGAGAGGAAGGGTGGGAAAGAAAGAAAGAGAGAGAAAGAAAGAGGAAAAAAGAAAGAAAGAAAGAAAGAGAAAGAAAGAAAAAAAGAAAAGCTCCTCCGAGCCAATTAAAGCGGTGGCTACAATGAAGAAGCCCAATATGCAAGATTTCATCATAAAGATTTTATTTGTGTTTCTATACCTTTCCCTCAGGTGATATTATTTTCCTCTGTGGTGACCAACCAATCACAAATGTCTTTGTATCTGTGAATTGTCTATTTTGCTGCCTTTTTACTATATTTTTCTTGACTTAAAAGTAATACATGCTCATGAAAGAAAACCTACATGTTATGCACCTAAGAAGAAATTAAGTGTTCCTATGGTTTCACTTTCCGAATCAATAACATGACTGCCAATGCTTCACATTTTTACATGCTGTGCTCACTCATGATTAGCTCCATTGTTATTACTTATTCCTTGGTATTGAACAGTAGATTCACTGACCAGCAGGAAACAAGCACATTCTTTCTAGAGACCGTGGTTAAGCATAGGCTGGTGTTGGAAGCAAAGCACTTGACCAGTGGGTGACCCCGCAGTCCTGCCAGGCCTCTCCCGTCACTGGGCCACAGTCAGGTCCGCTACCGGAAAGGGCGCCTCACCTGACTTTTGCATTAGCTTGTCCTCTGTCTGGATGTGCAGCTGAGCCCTTCCTTTGGGTGGTTCTGCGACTCGTAGACACCCCTGAACTGACTGCCGGTGTGAACGCCTCACGGGCCCAGCCCACGTGCTGTGGGACCGTGTATCCTATTCCAGACCCAGCGTCTGCGCAGAAGAGTGGATTCCTGTCAATTCTTGAGAAGCAAGGAAAGTAACCCCCTACCACCACCACCGCCTTGAAATGAAACTGGACTATGTCTTAGAAGCCAAAGACTGGTGTGCGAGTGGAACCCAAGAATGGAATGAGCCACGGGTGTCTGGAGGACAGAACAGCGGGCCCACTCCAGCACATCGGTCAGAGTCCCGGCCGGATGCTATCAGCTCCCTGCCGCAGTTCGCTTTGTACTCCACCAGGTCTATGCAAGGCAATGCAGTTCTGGGCACTATTCTATGAGGTACCGTGACCCAGGCAGATGCATTTGGAGTAGTCACAGGTTGAGGAAGCTGTAGCAGGTGTCAGGGAGGGCTGGGGAGAATGCATTCACTGTTTCCCAGCATCCGAGGAGGTCGTGTTGAGGTGCAAATCGATCTCAACTTGAGTGACCTCAAAAGATGCATTTTTAAGACATAACAAAGTAAGATTTAGTCTCTTATGAGAATAGCTCCTAAACAAGTGAGTTTTCCAAGCACGAAGTGACTACCAGCTCTTAGCATTTGAATTCACAAGCATGTGAAGAAACAATAACTGTAACTTCTATAATTGGAGGAGGAGAAACTAGACAGACAAGACTCCATGTTCTCAAAAAGCTTTTTAATTCTACATTCCCGCAAATTCAGTGAGTGACATCCTATTGTAGATATCTTTCTCCACTATAAATTATAAATGCTTAAATAGTATTAAATAAAGTCACTGATTAAAAATCACCCAAACTCCATCCTCCCCAGGCAGAATTTTTCTCGTCCACAGTCCATTGCAGTCTTCTTAAAAAAAAATTCGTTCATTTAACAAAAGGTCCTCCCCAGGCAGAATTTTTCTCGTCCACAGTCCATTGCAGTCTTCTTAAAAAAAAATTCGTTCATTTAACAAAAGGTCCTGCCGTCTTTGCCATGGCAGGTGCGTCCTGGTCCGCCCGCCACTGTGGCAGATGAACCCCAGTGGCTGCATTTCAAACCCATGCTGCTCTTCCTGACAGGCTGAGGATTCCTCTTAGGCTGCAGGGGTTTGTTCAGCCTGCAAGCAGACAGTCCAGAAGGTGGAGGACAGCCTTTAAACAAAGACCCATGGGAGGTACTGGATAAAAACCCCAGCTTCCCTGAGGAATGTTCCAGATGGCTGCTCAGATGGTCCCCGGTGCCACCGCGTCCTGGGTGCCTGCAGGAGTGACCTACTTACATGGAGGCTTTATTACTTTCCCTCTTCCTGCTCATGTGCTTCTTGTGAGATCACCTCCCGCACTTAAGATCCTGTTTCAAGGCTTATTTTTAGCTGGAATCCAAACTACGACATGTGTTACCGCCAGGTGTGGGGCTGGGTCCCAAAGAGAGTAAGTCATGGTCGCCTGTTCTTGAGGAACGTGGCCTGTTTGGAGCACCTGAATACCACGGTATGAAGGGGCTTTGACAGCGTCTGGAGAAGGTAATAAGGTCACACGAAGCAGGTGGTGATTGGCTCCACTCACGATGTTTTAGGAAGAGTCGCAGTGTCTCCTGGAGCAGAGACCCCAAGAGTACACAGAAACTGACAGGATCTATAACAGAGAAGCAGTGTACTGGCACAAGGGTGCCCTGTGCAGACAGAAGGGGCTGGGAGCCATCGTGGCACAACCGGAAGCTGTGCACCGTGGGTGTGGAATGCAAAAGCGGGGAGGCGGTTGACATTGCAAAGGGTGTCAGGGGCCAGGCACTAGCTATGGAGTTTGGCTATTAAAAGTGTAGGCGGGGGAAGACTTCTGGAGGATGAGAAAAAAAAAAAATTCTAAACAAAAACAAATCAGAACAGAGTGATGTAATCAGAATACCATTTTTAGAGAAAGGTAACTTTATCTGCAACGTAAAGCACACAAACTGTAAGCAGGGAGATCAGACTAGGGTATTAAAATTATTCACTTGAGAAATTATAGGACCTGATCCAGGTTAGGATCGAGGAAGGGAGAAAACGAAGAGAAATAGCAATGTACTAAAGATACATTCCGGGTTGGGGAAGGAATAAATAAGGAGTTTGGGATTAGCAGATACAAACTATTATATATAAAATAAATAAACCACAAGGACCTATTGCATAGAACAGGAACTATAGTCAGTATTCTAAAATAAACCAAATGGAAAAGAATATGAAAAAGAATATATATATATATATATATATATATATATATATATATATGTATATATATATATATATACATATATATATATATCTATAACTGAATCATTTTGCTGTACATTTGAAAAAAACCACAACATTGTAAATCAACTATACTTCAAGAAAAAAAAAGATACAGTCAACATCATCTTACATGGATCGAGGGAGTGTGTGTATGGTGGGGGAGGGGTAACACACTGACAGAAAATATTAATACTGACTGTTGGGGGACGGAATCAACTGGAAGATGTGAGGAAGAGAAGATGAAGAAGGTGAGATAATTCTTTTATCTGTTAACTGAGGAAATGTTGAAAAGACAACTGGGAACATCTCTGCAGCCCAAAGGAGAGTTCGACTGGGCACCTAGATCTTCCTTTATTGTCTGGACACAGAAAGATACGAAAAGAATTAAAAAAATAAATTTTCTATTAACTGTTAAGAACATTAAGAAAATCTGAGACATTTTTAATTTTTTTAAAAAAATTTTTGGCCTTGTCCACGTATGTGGAGATTCTTGGGCCAGGGATTGAACCTGCATCACAGAAATGACCGGAGCTTCTGCAGTGATAACTCCAGATCCTTAATCCATTGAGCTGCAGGGGAACTCCCTGAGATGTTGTTTTAATGACTGTAAGACTTTCTTTTTTAAATTTGAAGTATAATTGACATACAGCATTATTAGTTTCAGATGTCCAACATGATGATTCAATATTTGTATATGTTGTGAAATTATCACCACAATAAGTCATTAATATCATCACCATACATACTTACAGAATTTTTTTAAAATTGTGATAAATCTTAAGATCTACTCTCTCAACAACTTTCAATTACGCAATAGAATATTGTTACCCATAGTCACCATGCTGTGTGTTCCATTCCCATGACTTGTTTATTTTATAAGTAGAAGTTTATACCTTTTGACTGCCTTCACCCATTTTACTTATCCCAAAGCCCCTTCCTCTGGCAACCAATCACCTGTTCTCTGTAACTATAAACACTTTTTTTTTAGTCCACATGTAAGTGAAATCATATGGTATTTGTTTTTCTCTGATTTATTTCACTTAGCATAATGTCCTCAAGAAGATTCATTCATGTTTTCACAGTTGGCAAGACTTTGTTCTTTTTCTATAGTTAGATAATATCTAAATCTTTATCTATCTATCTATCTATCTATCTATCTATCTATCTATCTACCTATTTATCTGCACACACACAGCATACCAAAATTTTGTTATCCATTCAGCAGTCATTAATGGACACCACTTAATTTGTACCTTGGCTATTGTATGTAATGCTGCACTGAAAATGAGGGTACATATATCTTTTGGGGACTAGCATTTTCATTCATTTTCTTTGGATAAACCCCCAAAGTCAGAATTTCTGGATCACATGGCAGTTCTATTTTTAATTTTGTGAGGAATCTCCATACCGTTTTCCATAGTGGCTGCACCAATTTAAAACTCCCATTAACAGCACACGAGGGTTCCCGTTTTTCACATCATTGTCAACACTTATTGTCATCGGCATCTTTTTGATGACAGCCATCCTGACAGATATGAGGTGTTATCTCATTCGGTTTGGATTTGCATTTCCCTGATAATTAGTGATATTGAACATCTTGTTGTATGCCTGTTGGCCATCTGAATGTCTTCTTTGGAAAAATGTCTATTCAGATCCTCTATCCTTTTATTAATCAGATTGCTTTTTTTTTTTTTTAGTTTGTTTGGTTTGGTTTTTGGTACCAAATCCAAAGAATTCATTACTAAGCTTTATGTCAAGGAGCTTAACCACCTGTTCCCCACCCCCCCCACCCCCAGAAACTTTATTGTTTCAGGTCTTACATTCAAGTCTTTAATCGACTTTGAGCTAATTTTTGTGTGTGGTATGAGACGGAGTCCAGTTTCACTTTTTTGCATTTATGACTCTTTTATTACATGAATACCAGCCAGCCTTCAGGAAATAGACATTTGGGATTTGCCAAAAGTTTCAATATACAAAGAACACAGAAATTAAGATTCTTGTATGTTGTGTCTTTTCTAATTGTGGAAGTAGCCACTGGATTCATTCATAGCTTAGAATTGCACATGTTCAATTCTGATACAGTGTAGTGTTGTTTGCTGTGTGTGTGTGTGTGTGTGTGTGTGTGTGTGTGTAGGGAGAGAGAGCTTTTTAAGGGATTTTTCTTTCTTTTTTTTTTTTTTTTTTTTTTTTTTTTTTTTTTTTTTTTTTT
>PVHT020000105.1:20830581-20941287 GCA_004024745.2 Catagonus wagneri
GGGGTCTAATCGGAGCTGTGGCCACTGGCCTGCGCCGCAGCCACAGCAACGCAGGATCCGAGCCGCGTCTGCAACCTACACCACAGCTCACGGCAACGCCGGATCGTTAACCCACTGAGCAAGGGCAGGGATCGAACCCGCAACCTCATGGTTCCTAGTCGGATTCGTTAACCACTGCGCCACGACGGGAACTCCTAAGGGATTTTTCTTGAATGAAGTGCTAAAATTTAGTCATGACTTCTTCCTTTTGCAACAGTCAGATGCCTAGATAATTGTTGAACTGAGTTTTAAAATTCAATAATCTTTATCCACATTAAGACAAGTGACATTTTAATAAATATAGTTAAAAGTGAAAATAACACAAGAAATGTAAGAAAATGCAGAAATAAAGAATGAAAACAAAGAGAAAAACTTCCCCAATCCCTCTGTTAACCACGTTATGTGGACAGAACATGGCCCATCAAGTTTATTATCAGAAACCACATTTTCCATGATTAATGGAGATGTACTTGTTGGAAGAGGTGATTCGGGCTTAGAAGAAGGGGACATTGGGATGCGGCAGAAAGTCAGAAGACCCGGGAAAGCGTTCCAGGAAGTGTATCTTTCATCACCGTGAGATTTGGGGCAAGGTCAAAGGAGGACCTCTACCTACCAGAGTGCCTGGCTTCTGGCCCTCACTGACATTATTTTCACTTCCTGTTATTCAGAGAGAGAGAAGAAACATCTGAGAGCATCAGTGTTTTTGTAAACCAGGGAAAATACAGTCCTGTGGTTATATTGAGTCTTAAAATCGTCACTTGCAGAAAAATAATAGTCCTCATTGGTCCAGTTTTCTTGATCAGTGAATCACTTAATTTTATGATGATTTAAAGATAACACAGTCTCCTAAAATCTATTTTCCTTTAAGCCTCACACCCTTCAGAAATCTTAAAAAGATGTTTTGTTTCCAAGTGTTCCCCTTTGGTCTTGGATTTTGGAAGAGCACACAATTTGTTGTCACATGAAATCACACTGACAGAATATTAAAAACACATTTTCTAAATGGGTTTTTTTCAGCTAAAGATTTTACTTGGATGAAAATTACCAATATTACCTTGAAGTTCTGAGATCCAGGAAAAAGAGGCAAAATAGAGCATTTTGTTTCTCCCTTTTCACTTAGAGGGCTGCCAAGTCCAGCCTCTACAAGTCCGGTCTTTCCTGGTATAGCCACAGTGGAGTGTCATTCTCCGTGTCAAAACATAAATGTTGCATCTCATCTTGCATTTGGGGGGCTGATACTTCCTCTTAACCAAGACCAGACCTTGCTCAGAACAATGACTCCCATGGGTGCTTTCTCTGTGCGTTCTGTGTCTTTCCTTGCTCAGCCTTCATGAAAGTCCTGGGACATGGGTGCCGTGTTCATTCTCGGCTCACAGATGGAGGAAGTGATGCACAGAGGTCAAGTTAGTTAACTTACCCAAGGTTCCCAGATGCCAGGGCCAAGATAGGAACCAGATGTGTGGTCACCACGCTTGGGCTTGTCGAGGACCACTCCCAGCCTCCTCGCAGCCCTGCCTGAACTGAAGGATTCGACATTTGCCTGTGAGCAGAGGCCGGGTGCTGCAGAAACACGCCTGCTGTTGTGACTCACCTTTCCTTTTCTAGAGCTCTCCTAAAAGCATTTGTTTCACTTCAACTTTGAAAATGGTTCAACCTTTCTGCAGGGTGCTAAGTGAGATGGTCTGGTTTCCCATAGCCAGAAAGATCCCAGAGCGCAGCCTCCAAGGCGGCCCTCTGTAAGCTTTGTTCCATGGCATCCAACTGGGGGCAGGAGGCGGGGAAGGGCCCTAGGGCCTGGCGCGTTCAAGATCCTAAGTGCAAAAAGGAGCAGAGCGAGCAGGAACTGTCCCTTTTCAGTCACAGGGTGTGTGCTCCTGTGTGTGCACGTGTGTGCACCTGCATGCGTGTGTGCATGGATATTTATCTGCTCGGCAAATATTTACTAAGAACACCACTGTCCTGAGCCCAGAGTAACAATTGTGAATGTGCGACAGAGAGTCATATGCTCGCTTAACTCAAGGCCTCAAAGTCTAGTGGGGTAAACGACAGCTTTGTGCTGAAAGTCCTTGCGCCTACGATAAGGCAAGAGGTGGGAAGTGGATACAGATGGGGAAGGGAGAAATAACACTGCTTGTTCACAGATGAGATGATCATCTATGCCAACAGTCCCAAAGAATCAACAACAAAAACAAAAACTCCTGAAACTAATAATGCCATCATAGCAAGGTTGTATATGCCACAGTCGTTGCAATAAAACAGCAAGATTCCACTATACCTATTTGAATAGCTAAAATCTAGAACACTGATAACACCAATTACTGGCAAAGCTGTGGAGAAACAGGAACTCTCATACATTGCTGGTGGGAATGGTACCGCCACTTTGGAAGATAGTTTGGTGATTTCACACAAAACTCAAAGTACTTTTACCATATTATCCAGCAGTTGTACCCAAAGGAGTTAAAAACTTGTGTCTATCCAAAGACCTGCTCAGGGATGTATACTGGAGCTTGATTTGTAATTGCCAAAGCTTGGAAGCAAGCAGGGTGTCCTTCACAAGCTGAGTGATTAAATAAACTGTAGTACATCCAGGCGATGTGATATCATTCAGCAATAAAAAGCGGTGAGCTACATAAAAAGACATGGATGGATGGTAAATGCATATTGCTAACTGAAAGAAGCCAATCTGAAAAGACTACATACTATTTGACCCCAACTATATGACATTCCGAAAATGACAAAACTATGGAGACAGTGAAAAGATCAGTGGTTGGGGTTGGGGGCCATAAATAGATGGAGCACAGAGGATTTTTAGGGCAGTGAAAATGCTCTGTATGGTAATACAAGGGTGGCTATCAGTCACCATACTTCTTCCAAACCCATCTTACTCACAAGAGTGAACTCTAATGTAGACTGTGGACTTTGGGTGCTAATAATGTATAATTGTAGATACATTGATTGTAAGCAATACATTACTTTATGGGGCATGTTGGTAAGGGGAGAAATTACGCATCTGTTGTTTAGGGGGCATAATGTAAATCTCTGAAGCTTCCTCTCAATTTTTTTGGCTACGCCCATGGCACATGGAAGTTCCCGGGCCAGGGATTAAACCTGAGCCACAGCAGTGACAACACTAGGTCCTTAACCCCGTGAGCCACCAGGGAACTCCGTTCCCCTCAATTTTGTTATAATCCTAAAACTGCTCTAAAAACTAAAACCCTTAATTAAAAAAAAAAAACTTAATAAGCATGTTTAGCTCATAGTGATGGACTAAAGTTAGAGACTGAGTTTTTAAAATCTTCAATATTTCTGCCCCCAAAATGTTCAGGCTCTCCTCTGGTTTCCCACACTTACTTTTCACTATGTATTTCTACACATATATTTTTGCTTCGATCAAACAAACTGCCTATTCCTAGCGGACCGTGCCAACTCCTGCTCCCCTCTCCCCACCTGCCTCTCACAAGCTGATGCTAACTTCACAGTCACCACACGGTCCACCCTTCACTGACTCCCTTCTGCTTTTCCGCCAACTTCCCAACCCAGGCATCTCCAGCGCCAGGCACTCCCAGCTCTGTTACATTTCTCAGGGACCTCCTTGAACCACCATGATGATGTTTAAGAGAATTGTGAGAGGGGCTTGTGTACATAATTGTGGGGCTATGACAGAACCATCACAGTAACCAGAAATCTTTGGGGAAGATACTTTGAGTCTACGCAAATAGCCTTCTCCTCTTTATTTGAGCATTGCTCTTGCCTGCAGCGATTGTTACTGTGGCATGCTGAGGATGGTAACTCTCATTCCTTCTATCTCCATTAGCTATTTGAAATTCTGCAAGGATGATTTGCCTACTTTACCGTATTTATTTATTTAATCATTAATTTTTGTTAGCAGGAATTCATGGATATTTATTCTGTATGGGGGCTATCCAATAATTTCATAATTTTCTTTGTTGCTGAAATTGTCCCAATTTGTGTTATTAGAAACTCTTTCAGGATTCTCCATTCTCTCTCTCCTTCTTCTATTCCTTTCTTCTTCCTATTTTCCTTTCTGTGCTTTTTTTTTTTTCCTTTTAGCACTTTCTTACCTTCTGGCCCTGCAAACAAGGTGTTCCAGCCTCATCTTGTGTTTCTCCTGCCCCAAACCCAGACTCGATCATATCACCAGGGAAGCCTAGTTCCTTTTGCTGGGCAATGGCATTTAGAAATTGAGTGCTAGGTACGTTAATTGCTTCTGAGAGGTCCCTGCTTCTAGAATCCTCAGCGGACAGAGGAAATACGTGCATATATATGTCCATACTACCCCACGAGTATATATTTATCTGTATTCGCTCCTGTAATAACCACTCTTTATACTGACATCTCTGACTCTAACCTCAAGGTCCCAGGATTTATAGGTGCACTGTAATATCAGTATGGCATTAACTATATTATATCATCTGCGTGGTTTCTTCCTACCTAGAAGAATGTAAGTCAGGTTTAGAAAGATTTGGAAGTAACCTTGGCCCTCACTTTATTTTCTGTTCTATAGCATGTCAGCTAAGATATTAGACAACCCCCAAATAGCACTGGCTTAAAGCAATTGAAGTTTTATTTTTTGCTCAGACAAAGCACCTTGCGTGGCTGCGGGACTCTCTGGTGGAGCTTTCTTTTGTAAGACTCTCAGCATCGGACCTCCCTGATATCATGTGTTCAAATCCTGGCAACACAGGGGAGGGAAAAGGGAACATTCCAACCTCAGCCATTATACGCTTTCAGCAGAAGAGGCACACACTGTATTTACTCGCACTCCACAGTCAAGCTCATCATACGGCATGGCTAACATCACTTGGAGGCTAAGGAAGTAAGTCTTTCCACATGCCCAGAAAAAGAGCATTAGCAAATATGAGTAAAGATCAAGTGAAGTGTTTTTGTTTGTTTGTTTTGCTTTTTTTTAATGGCCACATTTGCAGCATACGGAAATTCCTGGTCTAGGGGTGGAATCTGAGCTGCAGCTGCTGGCCTACACCACAGCTCACGACAACACTGGATCCTTAACCCACTGAGCAAGGCCAGGGATCGAATCTGCATCCTCATGGATACTAGTCAGGTTCTTAACCCATCGAGCCACAACAGGAACTCCTCTAGTGCAGTGTTTTTAAACGTCCCAACAGAACTACGTATCTTTCTGTTTCAATTTGTTCCATTGTTTCCTCAGTATTGATCCATTTAATACTTTGTCATTGTTCATATAGGTTTCAGAAAATTATTTCTTCCTTAAATATGCTACGTTTTCTCAAAAACCAAAGTTGGCAGATCTGCCTCCTAGTGATTTTTCTACGAAACAAGACGACAAAGCAGGATAAATACAGAAACAGATGTAGGGAGAGGAAAGGCAGGAAATGAAACTCACAGGAAGAATTACATCCTGCATTGAATATTCTTGCTTCCAGATGGGATGGAGCATCCAACAGAGTCCAAACTTTTACTCAGGACAACTAGAAAATTAGATTAATTGTCAAATATTTAAATTGCCAACATATGCGTTGGCAACAAAGACGTGGTAATAGGAGTTCCCTTGTGGCATGGTGGGTTAAGGATCCAGCATTGTCACAAATCATTGCTGCAGTGCAGGTTTGTCAGGTCCAGGAACCTCCACATGCCCTAGGCAGGGCCAAAAAAGAAAAAAGTGGCAACAAATCTGCAGAAAAATTCCAGAGTGGAGAGAGTTTTCAAGAAAGTCCTGGGGCCCTTTGCCATCCTTAGTAGCATCAAATCTGCCAGTTTTGAGGACAAGCCAAAGGCTGCAGGGTTGGTCTTAAGCAAGGCCACAGGCTTTTGCTGGCAGGCAGAGAAAAGAGACAAACTGCTGAGTGACCTCAAACACAAGGCAAGTCCCTCAGCATGTCTGCTGAACTCTAAAGCAGGGTGGGCTAAAGGCCCAAGAGCCAAGTCAAAAAATCTAAAATGCGGCAGGGACTGTCCTGTAGTCTCCCAGGGTCTGGATGTTCATGAGACAGTGACCCAGGAAAAGAAAGGGAGCTTGAGTGCAACTGATGAGCACTGACTGAGAACTGCAAGCTCAGAGGAAGTGAATGGGCCTGAAAAATGCCACAGCCTTCTTCCTGGACCACTTGCCAGTCTGGGCCAAGCTGGAGGCTAACTTGATTTTTCTTTTCTTAAAAAAAACTTTGGTTGGCATTCTGTCAAAATTTATTAGCCTGAAAAAAAGGTGGAATTATCTAACAACCAAGATTTTAAAAAAAAGGTCAACAAAGGCAGAACTCCAGGTGATTAAATATTGGAGCTAGCAGCAGACTTTAAAATAACTATGATTACTATTTTCAAGAAGAGAGAGGAGTTCCCACTGGGGCTCAGCATTAACAAACGCAGCTTCTACCCATGATGATGCAGGTTCAATTCCCGGCCTCACTCAGTGGGTTCAGGGTCCAGTGTTGCAGTGACCTGTAGTGTAGTTCACAGATGTGGTTTGGATCTGGCGTTGCTGTGACTATGGTGTAGGCCGGCAGCTGTTGCTCTGATTCGACCCCTGGGAACTTCCATATGCTGCAGGTGCGGTCCCTAGAAAACCCACCCCCCCCAAAAAAAAAAACAGAGAGATTGAGAGATAAAGAAGTACAAAACAAACAAATTGATGTGGAATTTTACCAGAAATTTTGATTTATGAAAGAGGATAAAAATATATATTCTACAACTGAAAAAATATAATATCCAAAGTTAGGACTCAATTCATGAATAGAAGATCAGTTGCAGATAAACTCAAAAATAGTAGCATAGGTATCAGATTGAAAGAAAATATGCAAACGGAAGTACATATATATAGAGAGAGAATTAAGAAAATAATTACAAAACAGGAAGGAAGAAATAGGTAGCGCTCAGTCAAAAAGCGTAACATTCCTGTGACTGATGACTCAGGCGAATACAGGGAGAATGAGACAAAATTAATATATTTTTTAAAATGTCTGGAGTTCCCTTTGTGGCTCAGTGGAGATGAATCTGGCTAGCATCCATGAGGACTCAGGTTCAATTCTTGGCCTCACTCAGTGGGTTAAGGATCAAGGGTTGCCACAAACTGTGATCTAGGTCACAGACACAACTCGAATCTGTTGTTGCTGTGGCTGTGGTGTAGGCCGGAAGCTGTAGCTCCAATTTGACCTCTAGCCTGGGAACCTCCATATGCTGTGGGTGGGGCCCTAAAAAAAAAAAAAAAGACAAAAATAAAAGTAAAATGTCTAAGAATTTCCCCAAATTGATTAATAGCATGAAGCTACACATTTGAGAAGTTTAATGAGCCGAAACAAGATAAAGGGGGTAAAAAGTACATCAAAGTCAAATTATTGAAAAGCAGAAGTAGAAGCCAAGGGAAAAAATGATAAACAGCCAGAGGGGAAAATAAAGCCACTTTCTTTTAACACTTATAAAAAAAAATCAAAGTACAGCTGACTTCTCAGAACAATAGGACAGAAAATATGTGGGTAAGTACTAATAAACCCAGCTGGGCAAGCCCTCATAGCAGGATTCCAGAGGTTTAAAGTGGCAGCAGTTAAAGCTGGTGGCCCACACGAAGCAGAATTTGGGTGTAGCTAAAGGAAGGATAGAATTCTAAGGTTCTAAGAGAATCGGACAGTGGTAGTCATTTGTATCCTACTTTGCATTTTGTACGCTCTAGGAGGACAACAAAAGAGCAGTAAAGGATGATGGGTACACCCCAACTAGAGCAGCAATGAAATTAAATGCAAAAAGTCTATGTACCGTGCCCCCCGCCAAATCCCAATAGATGTACTTTTCCCTGGAAATCATCATGCTGATTCAAAAAGTGCATATGCAAATATAAGGGCAGAACTTTCAAGGAAATACTGAAGCAGAAGAATCAGCTTGCAGCTCCAGATGATGCCACCTATAGGAACTACACAGTAATTACGACAGCGGGGCAGCGCAAGTGTAGATATTGAAGCAGGGTCGGCGTTGTGTGCCCCTGAGGAATTAAAAGCACACACTGAGGACAGAAAAGACTGGAATCCAAACTGGAAAATCCAATTAGTAGATGGTGATGACATGCCGGAAAACTCCATTCAACTTCAAGGCGTGAGAAGAGACATCAAAATGAGAGTGAGCTTGAGACAAAATCGAAAGAATAAAGGGAAGGTCACTGCATCATAGGAAAATTCCATGAAGCAACCCCCTGACCACACCTTTGCAAGATATTTGAACCAGGGAAATAAAGAAAAAGATGTTTGATCATGCAAGTAGAGAAAGTAACCATTTTAGGCCACTTTTTGTCTAAATATCAAGAGATAATAGAGCAACAGCTAAAGATTTTAGAAGGTAAAAGTGTCTGATGTATCATTTCAAATGTACAAAGGCAAAGTATGAACATTTTCAGGTGCAAAAGGATTAGCGTTCTGTAGTGTGTGCATATGAGTGTGCCTGTATGTATGTTTATTTATGTATATTTCTTCATAGACCTACACACATGTACATCTATGAAGAAATGTGACCCCATCAAATAAGAAATGAAGAAAAAGAGCCCAAATATAAGGCCATTAAGGTATGAAATAACTGATAGTGAATAACAAAACCACTTCAACACAAATTGCAAAGTAAATAGTGCCAGTTATTTCAGACTCTCAAGGAACAGATAGGTCATTCCCAGTCCATGTAGACTGTTTCAAGCATCAAAAAAGATGGCAAATTTCTTGATATTAAGCAAACCCTAAACATTTCATTTACTCTACTTTCTGACAAAGAAAAAGTTCTATATAAAAACTGGAATTTATTTAGAAATAAAGATTTTTAAAATGACAAATAAAATTCTTTTTTGTTTTTATTTTTTCTTTTTTATGGCCAAATCTGCAGCCTGTGGAAGTTCTCAGGCGAGGGGTCAAATCAGAGCTGCAGCTGCCAGCCTGTGCCACAGCCACAGCAATGCCAGATCTGAGCTGCATCTGTGACCTGTGCTGCCGTTTGTGGCAACGCCAGATCCTAAACCCACTGAGCGAGGCCGGGGATCAAACCCCCAACCTCGGATGGTAGTCGGGTTCCTAGCCTGCTGAGCCATGACAGGAACTCCAAAATATAAAATCCAGATCTAAGTTACAGTAGGCAAGGTGTATTCATGGATGAAAGGAAAGTTACATTTTGAAATGTATTTTCCAAATTAAACGCACAAATAATTTCGTAAAGAAAAATGACTGTATAGACAAGTGATAGGCTTTGGATAAAATTTAAATCTCATGCTTGGTTAAAACAATTATAAAACAGAGTGGCAGAATGTTTCCTTAGCTTGACCTAAAACATCTATCTCAAATGAAAGCGACTATGGTTTCCAGTCTGCCAGGTAGAGTTTGGATGTCAACATTCCCAACCTCATAAAAATGGCAACATAAAAAGCTGAACAAACTGAAAATCAAAAATTCTTCTTTGGTCCATCAGAGATTTGGGTTAAGGATCCGGCACTGCCACAGCTGTGGCTTAGGTGATAACTACTGCTCGGATCTGATCCCTGGCCCAGGAACTCCATATCCTGCAGGGCGACCAAAAAAGAAAAATCAAATAGTAACAGCAATAATGTGCTCGGTGATTATGACGTACGGAAAAATGAAATGAATGGCAGGAATGTTATGAGGGAGAAGAGAGAGGAATTGCGAATATCTGTTATCCTTTAGTATCTACACTACCTTGATATTTGAAAGTGGACTTGGACTCATTGTAAAAGTATATTGCAAACTCTGAACAACTTCTTAAAAATGAAAAAAAAAAAGAAGTATAATTTATATGGTAAAAAAGATAAGATGGAATTATATAAAATGCTCAACCAAAACCAGAGAAGCCAGAAAAAGATAAGACAAAAAAGAACAAAGACAATGATCACAGAAATGTTACAGCACAAATATGTTAGATTTTAATCCTACTACATCAATAACGTTTTTTATTTTTACTGTTTTTGGCCACACTCATGGCAAGCAGAAGTTCCCGGGCCAGGGATCGAACCTGAGCCACAGCAGAGACGATGCTAGATCCTTAATTGCTAGGCCATTAGGAAAATCCCTTCAGCAGTATTTTTTAAAAGTTTAGTGAACCATGATGATGTATATATACGGTAAATACAGTTATTGATATTAGCACCTCCTATGACATTTTACGTTTTTTCTCCCTTCCTTCCTTCCTTCCTTCCTTCCTTCCTTCCTTCCTTCCTTCCTTCCTTCCTTCCTTCCTTCCTTCCTTCCTTCCTTCCCTCCTTCCTTCCCTCCTTCCTTTCTTTTTCTTTCTTTCTTCCATTCTTTCATTTATTTTTTACAGCTGCACCTTTGGCACCGGAAATTCTCAGTTTAGGGGTCAAATCAGAGCTTCACCTGCAGGCCTACGTCAGTCACTGTTTCCAAGCTGCATCTGCAACCTACACCACAGCTTGCAGCAATGCTGGATCCTTAACCCACTGACCCAAAACAGGAACTGTTTTGTTCATTTATTTGATTTTTCCTTCCTGCCTTCCTGTGAGTTATTGGAGCATTTTTAAAGTTTCATTTTGAGGAGTTCCCATTGTGATGCAGCAGAAACAAATTTGACTAGTATCCACAAGGATGCTGGTTCCATCCCTGGCCTCGCACAGTGGGTCAACGATCCAGCATTGCAGTGAGCTGTGGTGTAGCTCGCAGATGCAGCTCGGATCCTGGATACCATGTTGCTGTGGCTGTGGTGTAGCCTGGCAGCTGCAGCTCCAGTTCGACCCCTAGCCTGGGAACTTCCATATACCATGAGTGCCGCCCTAAAAAAACCAAAAGCAAGGGAAAAAAATCCATTTTGATTTATAGAGTTTTCAGTATATGTATTGTTAGCATATTTATTTGCATAGCTGTTTTAATGGTTCTAAATATTACATTATAGACCCCCTATATACATCATCACAGTTCACTCATATCAGCATTTTGCTAGCCCAAAGAAGCTGTAGAAAACTTACCTTATTTTACCCTCAAGTCTCCTTGGTTTATATTGTAATCCTATGTTTATAATATAACTATCTATTGTATTTACCCATATTTTTGCTCTCTCCAGGTTCTTCTTCCTTCTTGACATTCTTAGAGTTCTTGTTTTATCATATCCTTTTTGTTAAGAGCATTATCTTTAGCCATTTCTGTATGGTAGGTCTTCTGGTGAAATATATATACATTTTTTTTTCCTGAGAATGTTTTGCTTTCCCCTTCATTTCTGAAATATATTTTTATTTGATATAAATTGATGGGTTGACAAGTTTTTCTTTCAATACTTGAAAAATGCTGTGCACTATTTTCTTCTCCCCTCCATGGTTTCTATCAGAAATTTGCTCTCAGGTGAATTGCCTTCCTCTTGTAGGGAAGGTTTTGTTTCTCTTTTACGAATTTTAGGATTTTTTTTTTTTTTGTCTCTTCAGACCCACACCCATGGCGTGTGGAAGTTCCCAGGCTAAGTGTCAAATTGGAATTATAGCTGCTGGCCTACACCCAAAGACACAGCAACATCTGACCCAAGCTGCATCTGCAACTTATACCACAGCTCACAGCAACGCTGGATCCTTAACCCACTGAGCGAGTCAAGGGACTGAACCTGCATCCTCATGGATATTAGTCAGATTCGTTGTCACTGAGCCACAATGGGAACTCTTATTTTAGAAATTTTATTTGCCTTTGCCCCCCAGGACTTTAACTATGATGTGTCTTGATGTGGATTTCTTTGAGTTCATCCTTTTGGGAATTTAGCCTACTTCTTAAATCTGTAGGCTTATAACTTTTGCCAAATTTTGGAACTCCCACGTTCCTTTATTTCTTCAAGAACTTTTTCAGTCCTATTTTCTTTCTCCTCTTCTTCCAGGCCTTTGATGACAGAAATAGTATATCTCTTGTTATCGTCCACAAGTCCCTGAGGCTAAGGTTTTCTTAAGCCTATCTCTCTGTTGTTAGAAGGAATAATTTTGAAGATTGCACAGTTTTCAAGTTCATTTTTTTTAATTTATATGCTCCATTCTGATGCCATGTCTCCACTGAGCTTTTTAAATTTTTTTGCTTATCATATCTCTCAGTTCCAAAATTTCCAGTTTCTATTCTTCACAGCTTCAACTTATTTGCTAAGGCTTTCTATTTTTTCATTGGTCTCAATCATATTTGTAACTGCTTCTTGAAGCATCTATGTGATGTTGCCTCAAAATCTTTGTCAGGTCATGTCAAAGTCTGTCACCTCAAAGCTGACAGGCATGACTGTCTTCTTTCATTCACATCGAGATTTTCCTAGTTCTTGGTATGGCAAGTGATTTTTGATTGAAATATGCCTGCTTTGGGTTTTATGATGTGAGATCTGAAATCTTATTTTAACCCATGATTTAGTTCCTTTGCTATCATGCAAAGGTAGGCGGGAAGGAATTTCTTCATTACCGCCAGGTGGGATTGCAAGTCCAGATTCCCTAATTTTTTTTTTTTTTACTTTTGGTTTTATTGAGATATAACTGACAGATAGCACTGTAGAACTTGAAGGTGTACAGCATAATGATTTGACTTAAACACATTATGAAATGATGTAACAATAGGTTTGGTGAATAGCTATCATCTCATATACATGCATTAAAGAAATAGATTTAAAACATAGTTTTTCCTTATGATGAGGAGTCTTAGGATTTACTCACTTAACTACTTTCATTTATACAGCAGTGTTCTCTTAATCAAGTTGTCCAGTAAATTGGGCCTTCCTGTCGTGGCTCAGTGGTAATGAACCTGGACTAGAATCCAGGAAGATTTGGGTTTGATCCCTGGCCTCGCTCAGTGGGTTAAGGATCTGGCATTGCAATGAGCTGTAGTGTAGGTCGTAGATGTGGCTCAGATCCCACATTGCTGTGGCTGTGGCTTAGGTCAGCAGCTATAGCTCCGATTTGACCCTTAGCCTGTGAACTTCCACATGCTGCACCTGCAGCCCTAAAAAGAAAAGAAAAAAAAGGTAGAAGCAGATGTTTACTGACAGATGCATCTACAAGCCAAAATGTGATATACACATATAATAATAATAATAATAATAATAATAATAATAATAATAATTACAATAATATCCCCTTTAAAAAAAGAAAAAGGAGAAAAAACTTGTCCACTCTATCCCTAGTACTTACTTATCCTATAAGTTTGTACATTTTGACTACTTTCATGTAATTCCCTTTCTCACCATCAGTCTGGCAACACAGATCTGATCTCTTTTTCTGTGTTTGTGGCCAACATTATGTTAGTTCCTGCTACACAACATAGTGATTCAATATTTCTAAATATTTCAAAATGATCACCATAATAGTTGTCATCTAGTTGTCATCTGTCACCATACAAAGATATTAATTATTGACTATATTTCCCACACTGTACATTTCATACCTGTGGTTCATTTATTTGGTAAATGAAAGCTTGTACCTCTTAAATCTCCCTCACCTATTTCTCTTCTCCTCCACCCTTCACCCCCCCTGGCAACCACATATCTATTTTCTGTACGTATGACTCTGTTTCTGTTTGGTTATGTTTGTCTATTTGCTTTGTATTTTAGATTCCACCTGTAAATGAAAGGTCACACTATTTGTCTTTCTCTGACCTATTTCACTTAGCATAATGCCCTCTGTATCCAACCATGTTGTCACAAACGGGAAGATTTCATTCTATTTTGTGACTTAATAATCTTCTGTTATATATTATATATGTAATATACATATTTATGTGTGTAAAAACATCTTTTTAAGTCATCTATTACTGGGAATTTAGTTTGTTTCTGTCTGTTAGTTACTGTAAATAATGTTTTGATGAACACAAGAATGAATATATATATATATATATATATATATATATATATATATTTAATTAATCTTTTCACTTTGTTTTGGTGAATATCCAGAGGTAGAATTGCTGGATTGTATAGTAGTTCTATTTTTAATTTTTTGAGAAATGTCCATCCTCTTTTCTATAGTGACTATATCAATTTTCATTCCCACCAGCAGTGCATAAGAGTTCCTTTTTCTCCATATCCTTGCCAGCACTTGTTATTTGTTATCGTTTTGGTAATAGCCATTCTGACAAGTGTGAGATGATATTTCATTGTGTTTTTTATTGCATTTCCCTGATGATTAGTGATGTTGGGCATCTTTTCATGTGCCTGTTGGCCATCTGTATGTCTTTGGAAAAATGTCTGTTCATGTCCTCTGCCCATTTTTTTATTGAAGTATAGTGATTTACAATACTTCAATAAAATAATACTACAATTTGATATTTGTTCCAGATGTGCAGCATAGTGACTTAATATTTTTATGGATTGTACTTCATTTAAAGTTATTATAAAATATTGTCTATATCCCCTGAGTATATGTATTACACCTTTGCTTCTCATTTATTTTATATATAGTAGTTTGTATTTCTTAATCTCCTAGCCCTATCTTGTCCCTTCCCTTATCTCTCTCCCCACTGATAACCCCTAGTTTGTTCTCCATATCTGTGAGACTGTTTCTGTTTTGTTGCACTCATTTGTTTTATTTTTCAGATTAATTATGTTAATAACATACAGTTTTTGTCTTTCTCTGTTTGATTTGGTTCACTAAGCATATACCCTGTAGAGCCATCCACATAGCTGCAAATGGCAGAATTTCATTCTCTTTTATGACTGAGTAATATTCCATTGTGTATATACCACATCTTCTTTATCTGTTCATCTACTGATGAACATTTAGGTTGCTTCCATATCTTGGCTATTGTAAATAATGATGCTTTGCACACTAGGGTTCATATATCTTCTTGAATCGATGTTTTCATTTTCTGCAGGTAATACCCAGTGGTGGAATTTCTGGGTCATATGGTAGTTCTATTTTTAGTTGTTTTGGGAATCACCATACTGTTTTCCATCATGGCTGCACTAATTTACATTTCAACCAAAAGCATACTGGGTTTCCCTTTTCTCCATATCTTAGCCAACATTTGTTATTTATTATCTTTTTGACTCTGCCCATTTTTTAATTGGGTTTTTTGTTTGTTTGTTTTGGGAGATTTTATAATGTTGAGTTGTATGAGTTCTTTTGGATGCTAACCCTTCATCAGATAAATCATTTACAAATATCTTCTTTCATTCAGTAAATGCTTTTTCATTTTGTAGAAGGTTTCCTTTGCTGTGCAAAAACTTTTTAGCATGGTGTAATTCCATTTGTTTATGTTTGCCTTTGCTTTTACTTGTGTGTGTGTGTGTGTGTGTGTGTGTGTGTGTGTGTGTGTGACTAAACTAGTGCCAAAAAGCACACTGCCTCTGTTTTCTTCTAGATTTTTTTATGGTGTCAGGTTTTACATTTAGGTCTTTAATCTATTTTGAATTTTTCTTAATGGTGTGAAAAAATAGTCCAGTTGATTCTTTTGCATATAGCCGTCCAGTTTTTCCAGCAGCATTTATTGAAGAGGTTTTTCCCGTTGTATATTCTTGCCTTCTTTACCACAGATCAATTGACGACCATATAAATGGGTTTATTTATGCATTCTCTATTCTGTTCCATTGATCTATGTGTGTGTTTTTATGCCAATACCATACTGTTTTGATGACTGTAGCTTTGTAGGATAATTTGAAATCACGGAATGTGATAACTCCTTCTTTCTTATGAATGTTCTGGCTATTCAGTTTTTTATGTTTCCATACCAATTTTAGAATTATTTGTTCTACTTCTGTGAAAAATGTCATTGGCATTTTGATAGGGATTACGTTGAATCTGTAGATTTCCTTGAGTAGTATGTTCACTTTAACAACATTAATTCTTCCAACCCATGGTGATGGTATATCTTTCCAGCTGCCTGTGTCATTTTGCCTCATGAGTGTCTTGTAGTCTTCTGCCTCCTTACCAGGTTCCCCACTTGGCCTCTGTTGACCCCTGAGGGTGTGTGCTCCTCATTACTGTCAGGTGGGAGTGGGTGGAAGCTCTACCACTCACTAGCCCTCCAATGACACCGCTGAGGGGGTATGAGTAACTCTTTACTGCCCCCAGATGGCCACTTCTCTCAGCAAGGGGGTGGTCTTGTTACTGGTATGCGGTGGTGAAAGTACTGAATCTCTGCTAAGCCTCCTTTGACTCCATCCCACGAGGTATGTGCAGGGACTTTATTACTGCCGGCTAGGGATGGAAGTCTACCTTCCTCTTGTGTTCTCCACTGAAAATGCTCAGGGAGCTGAGGAGTCTCATTACATCCTTGCAGTGATTAAAGTCCCAGCTTTCTTCTCAGCACCACACTGGTAGGGGTTTGGGGGGCAAGAGTTTATGGAAGTAAAGTCCACTTGGCCTTTGCTGGTCCTGGAAGAACTGAGGCTACTATTGTTTTCTGGGTGTTTGGCTTGAGTAGATCGCCTTTTTAACTGAATATACGATTTCTATTAGGCTGTCCCCTTCCTAGTCCTTCAGCTAGAGAGACTAGAGTTTTGTTGGGACTGATCTCTGCCTAAGGACATTTCTGGGTTCCTGGCTTCGTCAACTCTAGGTCTGAGATACATGAAGTAAAAAGAAAACCCAAGTCACCATGGTGTCATTCTTGCTTTTTGAGGTTCTTGGCCAGTCTGTTCTCTCCTTTCCACCTTTTAGAGTCTTCTTATGTTTGTTTTGTATGTCACTATTAGAGTTTTCAGTGCAGTTAGGAGGAGGAATCGAGGAAAGAATGTCTACATCATCTTCCTGGAAGCAGAAGTCAAAATCTGAAAGCAGATTTTAGCATATAAAAGATCATAAAATTTACATACTGATAGTGAAAATTAAAAAGTCCCTCATTCCTAGGGGGAAAAAATGGATTATTTTTAGCCATGGTAACAAGTAAACACAAGAACTGTTTTTAATTCTGTTCGCTTAATCAGTGACAGCACACTTTAATCTAATCAATCAACAGCAATGAACATAATAGGGAAAGTAAACCAGTTCATCATCCCAGAGTTTTTTAAATTTAATTTAATTTAACTTAGGAGTATAGTTGATTTATAATGTTGTGTTAGTTTTAGGTGTACAGCAAAGTGATTCAGTTATACAAATATCCATTATCTTTCAGATTATTTTCCCATATAGATTATTACAGAATATTGAGTAAAGTTCCATGTGCTATACAGTAAGTAGGTCCTTGCTGATAACCTATTTTATATATACCAGTGGGTATATGTTAACCCCAAACTTCTAATTTATCTCCCCACCACCTTTCCCTTCAGTAACCATAAGTCTTTTTATTTTTTGAAGTTTGTGAGTCTATCTTTATTTTGTAAATAGTTAATTTGTATCTTTTTTAGATTCCATATGTAAGTGATAACATATATTTGTCTTTCTCTACTGACTTACTTCACTTAGTATGATCATCTCCAGTTCCAACCATATTGTTGCAAATGACATTATTTCATTATTTTTTATGGCTGAGTAATATTCTATTGTATATATGCACCACATCTTCTTTATCCATTCATTTGTCAATGAACACTTAGGGTTGCTTTTGTGTAGCAAAGGAAACCATAAATAAAATGAAAAGACAACCTATGGACTGGGAGAAAATATTTGTAAATGATGCAACTGGCAAAAGCTTAATGTCTAAAATATACAAATAGCTCATGCAACTCAAAAACAAAAAAACCCACAACTCAATCAAAAATTAAAATAATCAATCAATGATAGTGAGCATAACAGAAAATCAACCAGTTGGTGACCCCAGGTTTTTAGTGAGCAGCAGGCTCACTCCAGTGAACACACTTCTGGCACTCAACCAATCACATGTGGAGAAAATGAGGAGTTATACCATTTTACAAGTTTTCTCTATTTCTATTACTGCTTTTCTAGGAATCACATAGAAGTGGGGGTCAAGCTGACAGAGACTGGAAAGCAAATTTGGTATCAGTGCATTTGGAACAATACCACTATAATCTTCCCAAAAATCATTGCCCACTCCTGTCCTGAATGGATTAGAAAGATAAAGCAACTGAGAAATAGACTTATTGATTGAGCTTGAATAGGTAAGAATATGCTTGGTAAGCTAAATAAACTTGAAGTCTTCTCTTTCGAGGTCATATAAGTAGAAATGGGGATGGGATAAACTTCAGTCCAAATATACAGCTGTTGCCTACCCTTGGCTACACATTTAAAAGATATGAAGAGGGAGTTCTTTTGTGGCACAATGGGTTAAGAATCTGGCGTTGTCATTGCAGTGGCTTTGGTCGCTGCTGTGGCATAGGCTCAGACCCTTGCCCAGGAACTTCTACATGCTGAAGTTGTGGCCAAAAAAAGAAAGGGCACAAAAAATAAAAATAAAAGCTTCGAAGACATATAAATTAATACAATGCCATTCGTGAACTTCCAGTGACATGAATATTCAGCAGGTGCTGTACTTGACATATGCAATCCTCTGAAAGCACAAAATAAGGAGACATAATTTCTGAATTGGAACAACATGGAAAGCTTTTAGGTGAAGTAGTATCTGTGGCTCTGAACAATGGGTAGAATTTTGACAGAACAGGCAAAATATACAAGATAGATAAATGTGAAAAAATGATGTGTAGTTGCAGATGGGAGTGCCGTCTTTTTGGCTGGACCCCTTCAATCAGAAAAGACAGAAGATGAGACCGGACAGGCAGAATGTAATCAGACTGTGATTCAGCTTTTATGCAAAAATAAAGACATTGGACTTTATCTGTAGCTAAGGAGAAGAGATGGGGAAAAAGTAGCTATGAGCACTCTGGCTACACTCTGCCTTGGAAGACCAAGAAGAAGAACAGGAATATCTTGGCAGCAGGAGCCCACTTGGGAGACATTTTTCCAAGAGTCCAGGTGAAAAAGGAGCCACGAGTATGGAGGCGTGGATGAGAGATGGCTCAGAAATGGAATCAGTGTGTGCTAATTCATCCATGTTTGAGAAGGAAGAATCCCAGTGAAAGGAAGGGTCAGATTTCCAGTCTGGACAGCTGGATAAACAATTAACCAGGCAAGAATCATTCTGTTGGAGTCCAGGTGAGCATAAGACCGGACAGAACACTACCTCTTTTGCTCTCACTTATCAGAACCCGTTGTTCTCTATCTGATGTGTGCTTGCTAAAAGCATAGGCTTTCAAACTCTAACATACGTTAACTGTCCTGCCTCACTGAGAGTTAGACAAAGATGCTACTCTGCTGCTGCCCAGGACACTGCCATGCACAGATGGAGCTCAGAGTGTACTGTGTTACTTTTCAAAAAAGGAAACTGAGGCTTCAATAGTCTGACTGATTTCTCCAAAATCACATGGCTGAAGTAGCTAAAACAGAACTGAAGCAAAGTTCTTTGCTGTTAAATTCCAAGGTGTATCTGCTACATCATATGATGGGCACCACATGAATTACCAAACTCAATCATGATTGGTCCCTACTCACCAAAAGGAAAATCATCCTTAATATCCAAATACAAGGAATGATTTCTCGCAATCCTTTGTAAACTACATTATTCTTCAATATTCATCCAATCGCAACATTCTAGACATAGGAGTTGAAACAGTACTTGGATTTTGTTGTTCTTTGTTATTGGTAGAACCATGATATAGAACATGTTGTTAATATAAACACTTAACACAAACACAGAAGAGGAGATTTCTTTTTGATTAAAAAGTAAAGTAGCAGTGAGATTGAATTTTGTCCCTAGGAAAACACATAGTGGAGACCTCTCGCTACGTCTCTCTTCTGCTGCCAAGTTCCAGTCTCTTGTCTTATAAAGAGATTGGCTGCTTCACTCATGTTCATCCTGATTTCCTTTATCTTTTAAATTCTTGGCACTCACTGGGGTTGGGAAGCATGACATTACTGGGGCTGTTGTTCCCTCCACATTTGTGGTCCAGATTTGAGCTCAGGCCACAGTTAAGCATCTGGGCTCCATCCTCAGAAACTTGCACAATACAGTCCAGCTCTTCTCTTAAAATAATTCTGTTATCATCTCAAATGACAATGTCCCAAGACTTCTCAAGACCTTTACGGGGGATCTGAAAGCAATTGCTGTCAAAAGTATCAGAAAAATGCCAAAGAAATCATTGACTCACTGTGGAGGGTTGCCTAAGAAATGTAATTGTTGGAGTCCTACAGACTTCAAAGTGCTTTTAGCTCTTGACTGAAGGTGTTAAGGGAAAGAAGGGAAGGGATATAAGTTTTATTTTATTTTCTTCCTTTTGTTGTTGTTTTAATGACACGTATTTTCAGAGCAGCTTTATGGGACTATCCAGATTCCTAAGAATTTTGAAACTAGATCAGAAACAAACAAAAAAGAATAGTAGATGTTTTGTTAGAAAGATCCACCACCCAGCAACTGCCTATAAAACTATGTTAAGTGTGTGATAAAGAGAGTAGACATTTCATATGGGAGAGATTGAACGCTGCTCCTTTTTTTTTTTTTTCGTCTTTTTTAGGGCTGCACCTGCAGCATATGGAAGTTCCCAGGCTAGAGGTTGACTCGGAGCTAAAGTCACCAGCCTACGCCACAGCCACAGCAATGTCAGATCCAAGATGCATCTGCGACCTATACTACAGCTCATGGCAACACTGGATCCTTTACCCACTGAGTGAGGCCAGAGATCGAACCCGCGTCGTCATGGTTATTAGTCAGTGATATAATAGGTCTATACTGAAAAGCAGGAGACATGGGTGTTCTGAACTTGTTGAACTCTATCTATACAGACCCAGGCTCTTTTTCTCCACCTCTTTTCTCATTCTTTGTTCCCTCATAGGTGAATTAAGATTAAAAAAAAAAATCCACCTAGTAAACGGGGAAGGTTGAATGACCCTGTATCTGGATATGGCTTTTAGTGGCAAATATTGTTTGGAGAAATAGTGGCGTATACTTCATGAATTGCATGCACTATTGGACAAAAAGGCTTATCAAATGGACTAGGTTCACCATGTCACAGTTGGACTTGTACTACCATCTGCTCAAGTAAATACGTAAGATGGAACCATTCTGATTACTTCCTATTTTAAAATAATGACAGCTTTAAAGTGCACTTGTAAAGTTTCTTGGCAATGAAAACTCAAAGCAGACCAACATCCTAAACTGCTGAATGACCAACCTTTAAAAGTTATTACTAATAAATATTACTAATTTTAGAGTTTTTAGAAGTATACAGGAAAAGCTGGAAATGAAACGTGGACTATTCAGAAAATGATGTCTGGCATCCATCTTCATTTATCTCTACTGTTTTTTTGTTTTGTTTTGTTTTTGTCTTTTTGCCTTTATCTAGAGCTGCACCTGCGGCATATGGAGGTTCCCAGGCTAGGGGTCTAACAGGAGCTGTAGCTGCCGGCCTAGGCCACAGCCACAGCAACGTGGGATCCGAGCTGCATCTGTGACCTTCACCACAGCTCACGGCAATGCCGGATCCTTAACCCAGTGAGCAAGGCCAGGGATCGAACCCGCAACCTCACGGTTCTTAGTCGGATTCGTAAACCACTGAGCCATGAAGGGAACTCCTAGCTCTACTGGTTTTGAATGTATATCTTCACAAGGTTTTCTTTCTCGTTACTCTAACCATTACGTTCTATATCCCTAATCTTTCACAATCCACTAGCATCACCCTAGTTTGAGTGCAGCGTAGAAATCTTAACTCTTCGTGTGCTCTATCCTATGCTTTGATCACGTGCCTTAAATACTTTTACTACTGCATCGATGTTACAATTTTTAATGCAACCATCAAGCATGATTTAAGAAACTCAACAAGAGGAGTTCCCGTCGTGGCGCAGTGGTTAACGAATCCGACTAGGAACCATGAGGTTGCAGGTTCGATCCCTGCCCTTGCTCAGTGGGTTAACGATCCGGCATTGCCGTGAGCTGTGGTGTAGGTTGCAGACGCAGCTCGGATCCTGCGTTGCTGTGGCTGCGGCGCAGGCCAGTGGCCACAGCTCCAATTAGACCCCTAGCCTGGGAACCTCCACATGCCGCGGGTGCGGCCATAAAAACCCGCGGCCATAAAATGACAAAAGGCAAAAAAAAAAAGAAACTCAACAAGGAAATATATTTTATTTATTTAAGACTATATTATATTACATTAAGACTCCCCCTCTTACTGATTCTAATAGGATGTGAAATACCATGTAGGAGTTCCCGTTGTGGCTCAGTGGTAACGAACCCAACTAGTATCCATGAGGGTTCTGGTTTGATCCTTGGCCTCGCTCAGCGGGTTAAGAATCTGGCATTGCGGTGACCTGTGGTGTAGGTCACAGATGTGATATTGTTGTGGCTGTGGCGTAGGCCGGCAGCTGCAGCTCTGATTCCACCCCTAGCCTGGGAACTTCCATATGCCACATGTGTGGTCCTAAAAAATGAAAAGAAAAAAAAAAAAAAAGAAAATGAAAGAAATACAATGTAAAATAAAAATCACTAAATCGAAATACGACATTATAAATTGGTTCTGAATGTTGGTCTTCAGACCTACATGAAAGTCCTTCTGAGGTAAGGCTTTCTTGACTGTTGTGGCTGAACAGAAATTACATATCCAATTTCTCTTAATCACTAAAATTTTGGAAACTCCCAGGGGAAAATTTTCCTATTATTTCTGTATTTTGAATTCCCACGTTTCATGTAAAAGACAGAAACACAAAATTTGTGTTTTCAAAATTCAAGTGCCAATTAATATTCTCCATATTTTCATGTTAAGACTGCATTTTGGCATCCTACTGAAAATGGGAGCAAAACTTCTACTTTAATATCCACATTTTGGTTAGGTGTCCTCTATTGAGCTTCCTTATTTTATATTAGAAGTGACAGTGAATTCAAGATACCTATTTTTATTCAAAGGAGACTCCAGATTTCTTTTAAAAGAATTATTTGTTCAGTTGGCTCTCTAGGGTCCACCTTTCCCTAGCCATGATAAATTTTTTTTTTTTAATTTCTTCAGATGCTCTCCTTACACAGACCCTGCATTTTCACATGACTTTAACACCAAGTACTCCTTGGAACAGCTTGTCGAATGTAAGGATGGAGTGGGGCACTTGTGCACTCTGAGTTCTCTATCATTCCATTATAGAATGATACATGAGAATGTAAACTTAAGGAGAATCTGGACCTCCCTTGAATTAACAGCCATACTGTACATTCCAGCAGTGAAATGATAGTTGCTTACATCACATCCCCTTACTGGGACAACCCCTCAACCTCAGAGAGATGAGGTATGTGTGTATGCATGTGTGTGTATGATCTTCTCAAGGGTCACAAGTGCTAGCACGACAGCGATAAACTGCTGGGCTAAAATCCAGTTGCAGAACCAGAGAGATAAGATCCATGCTCAAAGCTGCATTTACCCTAAGGACTTTTTCTGGTCAAGAGGAAAGAGTTGCAGAGCTAAGCTCCCTGATCTTCAGGGAAGGGAAGCCTGGTCTACCAGATGAAGACTCCATCCCTTCTAGGGAGTGTGACTGCATCTGCCTCTTCCTCTAAGCCAAAACCAGGAGTAAACAAGTCAACAGACTGCCTTCAATCTGCCTTCCTAAAACTGGGGAATCTCCAGTTTGAAGATGGAATGTTTGCCCCTGACCCCTGGAAGAAGCAAAAGACAAAATCTTCACAGGAGAAGGAAAACATGACCCTAGACTCCAGTTATTCCTACAAGCATTGCTGTGATTGATGTCTGCAAAAGAGCAAAAGGAAAACTGTCACACAAGAAAGCAGGAAGCATGAGTGAGAACCCATGGGTGGAGGTGGAGAAGGAGAGTGGACGGGGCCCAGAAACACACTGAAAATGTTTAAGAGACTGAAATGAAAAGATTCTGATTATAAAACAACTAGTCTTATTATGTACAAAAGAAGAGAAGCCAAGCTTTTAAGATGAGAACTAGAAACCAGAACAAAGTGACACTGCAGATTTGGAAAAGAACCAAACAAATTCTGGAACTGAAAATACTAAAACTGAAATTAAGAACGCAAAAGGAAGCCAATAAACACACTTGAAGAGATAAGTAGTAAAATTGAATGTGGATCAAAGGCATATGGAGAACAAAATATGGAAGATAGAAAAAATGAGGGCAGAAGACAGAGAATGACTAGAGTGTGCCAATCTAACCTATATTTAATAGGAATCACAGAAGGGGAGATGAACAGGGATGATTTTTGAAGTGATGATGACAGTAAATATTCAAGGACTGATAAAAGATACGGCTTCATCAAGTCAAGAATACCAAGAAACCACTGGAAAACAAAACAAATCATTACAGAAACACATTGTGTTGGAAATGCTAAAAACAAAAGGCAAAGAAAAAAATCTTAGAAGCAGCCAGCTAAAAACAAAAGAAAGAATACCTTTCAGGGAGTGACATCTTAATGACTGCTGGCATCTCAACCTAGGTGAGACTGGCTGGGACCTGGGACCAGGGACCTTGGACTCTTTGCTGCAGTGGCTGCCCTGCTTGCACCTTGACAACATCTCCTCAAGCAACAAAATACAAAGAAACTCTAAGGGACAAAATAGAACTGCATGCATGCACAGATGGGGCAAATTATGGGCAAGAAGATGCAAAAAAAAAAAAGCCCCTAAAAACCCAACTGCCACTTCTAAAGAGTCGGGAGCAAAAGCGGGTATTATGCATGCCCCCTGCACACAACACCACACAAAGCGGTGAGTCGACCACTTTAGAGACCCCTCATGTCCAACCCCTGGACAGGCCTAGGAACCAGCTCACCCCCCACCCAGCAAGCCAGTGAGCAAGCAAGGGAAACTATTGCTTGTGTTCACTTCTTCCAGCTGCAGCAGAGGCCTCAGTAAAACAATGCTTGGATGTCTGGCCAGTCCCCCTATTGATTTCTATTGGTTAAGTAAGGCCGAGAACCCAGGTTGGTTATGAAGGGAAGAGAGCTGTGAGCAATGATGCCTTCTTCAAGCACTGGAAGGAAATAAAGAGCAATACAGATCTTGCACTCAGCCAGGAAATATTTTCAAAATGGTAGTGAAATGAAAGCATTTTTTAACAAATGCAAGTGAAGAGTTTGCCACATGGAACTTCACCAAGGCAGTTCTTTTTTGGGCCACACCAACAGCATATGGAAGTTCCCCGGCCACGGGTCGAATCAGAGCTATAGCTGCCGACCTATGCCACAGCCACAGCAATGCAGGATCCAAGCCAAACTGTGACCTACACCTCAGCTCATGGCAAGGCAGGATCCCTAACCCACTGATTGAGGCCAGGGATTGAACCCACATCCTCATGGATAATAGTCAGGTTTGTTACTGCTAAGCTAGGACAGAAACTCTGCATAACTTATTTTTTATAAAAGTGCAAAGGAAAGAGATTAGTTTTTTCGACAAACGGTGCTAGAAAATTGCTATGTATATTAAAAAATAAGCATAAATTCCTATTTTGCACCAAATAAAATAATTAATACAAAATAGATTACAGACCTAAATGTAAAGTGCAAAACTATGAAATTTCTAGAACATATCGTAGGAGAAAACTTTTAAACCATGAGTTAGGGAAAATTAGTTTCCCTAATTTTCAACAGCAAAAGTATGACCCATAAAGAAGTAAACCGATAAACTAGTTCTTATCTAAATTTATTTATTTATTATTCTTGCTTTTTTTTTTTGTCTTTTTAGGATCATACCTGCAGCATATGGAGGTTTCCAGATTAGGACTCCAGTTGGAGCTGTAGCCACCGGCCTACGCCACAGCCACAGCAACGCAGGATCTGAGCCTAGTCTGCGACCTACACCACAGCTCACGGCAATGCTGAATCCTTAACCCAATAAGCAAGGCCAGGGATAAAACCCGTGTCCTCATGGAGAGTAGTCGGGCTCATTAACCACTGAGCCAGGATGGAACTCCTCTTATCTAAATTTAAAAGTCTGCTTTAAAAAAAAAAATTGCTAAGAAATTATAGAAGCAATATATAGACCGTTAAAAATTTATTTCCAAAATATATCTAATAAAAAGATTTGCATCCAGAACATACAAAAGACTTTTCAAACCCGATAACAAATAAACAGCTCAATTTTTAAAAATTGATGGGAGAGTTGAACAGACACTTCACCCCAGAAGATATGGTAAAAAGCACATAAAAAATTTCTTAACATCATTAGTCATCAGGGAAATGCTAATTAAAACCTCTGTCAGGTATTGCTACACGTCTATAAAAGCGGTTAACGTTTTTAGAGATGTGTAGGTACTGGAACTCTCTACATTGCTCATGGAAATAAAAAAACAGTACATCCTCTTTGGGAAGCAGTTCAGCAATTTCTTTAAACAGTTAAACACCTACCATATGATCTAGCTACTCCACAGCTGGGGTTGACCCAAGAAAAAAAGAAAGGATAAGTTCATACAAAGATTTGCGTGTGGATTACCACAGCAGCTTTGTTTGCAAGCTGGAAACTTTATCTGTAACCTAGAAACAACCCAAATATCTATCAAGAGGTATATGAACAAACAACAACGGTATATTCAAAAACAGCCTCCTGCTGAATCACAAATCCATCTCAGAACAGTCACGTTGAGTCAAAGAAACCGAACAGAAATGAGCGCATACTCTAGGACTCCGTGAATATAAGATCATAGACAAGGAAAGCTAATGGATATTGACAGAAACGACCTCAGGAGGTGTTTGGGGACAGGGTGGGGAAGAGCCAGGCTGAAGAGCAAGTTCACAAAAGAGCCTGAGGACCCTTGTGCTGTGACAGATGTGTTCATTACCTTGATGGGGGTGATATTACGTAGGTCAAAACTCACCTAATGGTACACCTCAAATACGTATTTATTGTTTGTTTGTTTGTCAGTTACCCCTCAGTTAAACTCTGATGGAACACACAAAAAAAGTGCTTCAGGGATCAATGAAAACACAAAGTCCATGAATATGAGGTTAATTTGGGGGAAACTGAAAATTCCTTTTAATGCCACGCCAGCCCTGTTCGAATGCAGGAGGCACGACTCCTCCGGGGTGGGGAGAGGAGGGCCGCTTTCCTCTGCTTTCATTTCTGGTAGTTTAGATATAAAGGATTCTCAGGACCAGAAAATGGTCAAAATGTTTTGAAAAAGAAGTCTGCAGACTCATTTGGCCAGTATCCAACCACCCCTTACTTTTGTTTATAGATGTGGCATTTTTAAAGCATGTTAAAATGTTTAAAATCCTCTCTGTTGAAAACCTGTCTGTTTGTATTTAGAAATAATGACCACGTCTTGGAAAGAAACCTCACTGGCTATTTTTTTTTTAAATCTACTTTGAGTTTTGTTTTAGTCTCATTGTTGACTTGTGTTTTAAATCTAACCTTGGAGTAATAAGGTGTTGCTTTATAATCATTTGAATTCCAAGAAGGAGCTTGTCAACTTCCTTGACTCTCCTTGTACAAACTGCCCTAAATAGAAGAAAAACTCATTTTGATTGACACCAAAGCCACATATTTAGTGGCCACCTTTTGACCTTTTGTTATAAAAATTGTCCCTGTGTACACAATAATAAAGAGAATAGTATAAGGAATTTCCATGTCCGTACTCAACTTCAATATTAGCAACATGCTTACCTATCTCATCAACTTTTATCTACCCTTCCATTTTTATTTCTAATACTCCATCTTATTAATTACTGTAACCAAAAATACATATGGAAATCTTGATAAATGTGTAACTGTAGACTTAGATCAAATCAAATGAAGAAAGTTAATTTGATATTTGAATATCTCCACTAATCTTGTCATTCCAATTTTTTTTTTTTTATTTTATTTATTTTTTTTTTTTATTTTTGCATTATAGCTGGTTTGTCATTCCAATTTAAAGGTTAATCCAGTTCTAAAGTAGTGTAGGTGATTAAGTGCTGAGGTTTACATTTGTGTTGTTATTTTTTAAATTTTCACATTCTGGGTTTTCTTGCAGGAGACCGACCGGTTTTATTTATCAGTACTTTATAGTAAAACGAAGCAGAACAAAACAAAAACAAAACTTAACATTTCACCCTTCTGTCTCTTTCTCCTGATGTATCCAGTCAACCTTGCAAGCTGTGTGTCATAGAACAGAGGCGTGAGGCGGAGAGGACAGAAGGGTTAAATTTGGCAAGTAATGGCCTGCCCGTCTCCCAGTTGAGAGCAGTCTCAATTCTGCCAATATTAGATCAATTTAAAGTCCAACCCCTATGAATCCAAGGGGTTGGTCTGTAACAGAGATGGTGTGCATGTGTGTGCGTGTGTGTGCGTGCGTGCGTGCGTGCATGGGTGTGTGTGCGTGCGTGTGTGCGTGCGTGTGTGTGTGTGCGTGTGTGTGTGTGACGGTGGCCAGGGAGAGGGGAAACACATCAGAGGCTTACTCCCCAGCCCCTCCCAAATGTCTGTTTGGGATGATGGCTTTGAGGCTGGTAAGCAGAGTACGTGGGTTTAGTCACCACCTCGGGGTGGCAGTGGACAAACTTGACCAGTGTACCAGCAGCCAACGAGCCCTTTTCTCTCTCCTCTGTAGGAAGGCAGAGGGTTTGAAATGATCTCTGTACCTCTCAGAAGGCCCCGAGGAGAGTCTGGAACTCTCACTCCAACTTTCTGCTTCCTGATGGCTTCACACCTCCCCAGCCGTTCTCTGTGCTTATCTGCAGAGGGCCACGCTGCAGTGGCATCCGCCCAGACTCCCCATTAAGAGCTTGTGTCAAAGACCCTCTGCTCTCTGCTTACCTGGCATCCTGCAGAAGAGCCCCATCCCCTGGCTTCGATCACCCCCTGGGCTTCAGCACCGGTGTGGACAGAAGCCCCATAATGAATACAACAGTGAACCAACTCCCTCCCCGTGTCACAGTCCCTCTTGCACTTCCCACGCTCCAGCAAGTGGCAGATGGAGAGGTTTTCCCAGTTCCCATGTGAAAGCCTTCAGTCTCAGCCTGAGGATGCTTTTACTTCTGTGTCTGGTAAAACTTGGTCCTAAAGCCTACAAGTTGAGCCATTTTCTCCCCCGCCCCCCCCCCCAACAAATCATGAGTCTAAGAAGTAAGATAAAGATGGCTTTGAGGAAGCCAATTCTGGAGTTTGATTATGGAGATCAATGTCTAAAGAGTAAGACTCAGTTCTTGGAATTCCCCCACTGGTGCAGTGCATTAAGAATCTGACCTGGGGTCAGGTCTCTGCGGAGGCTAGGATTCTATTTCCAGCCTGGCACAGTCGGTTAAAGGATTCGGCGTGGCCGCAGCTATGGCACATATTGCAGCTGCAGCTCAGATTCAGTCCATGGCCCCAGAAATTCCATTTGCCACAGGTGATGCCATAAAAAATTTTTTTAAAAAGAATGAATTCCTGCGTTCCTGCACCCATGCCATGCCCACCGGACAGCTCCCCTGACGCTAACATCCTGCACAATCACAAAGAAAATAGAAAATATATATTCTTAAAAATTACTTTGCTTTTTAGGGCCACACCCACAGCATATGGAAGTTCCCAGGCTAGGGGTCAAAGTGGAGCTGCAGCTGCCGGCCTTCGCCACAGCCACAGCAACGCCAGATCTGAGCCGCATCTGCAACCACAGCTCACAGCAATGCCGGATCCTTAACCCACTAAGCAAGGCCAGGGATCGAACCCGCATCCTCATGGATACTAATCGGTTTCATTACTGCTGAGACACAATAGGAACTCCTGAAAATAGAAAATATAAGTTCAGGTTTTTTTTGCTTTGCCGGTAATGAGTACGTGAGGTCAAAGAGAGTATAAACTCCACACCTATTGGCTCATTCCCACATTTCCATTAGCTGTAACCAGATCTTACTCAAACCAATCTTTCGTTAGATCTATGACAATATCCCACTCGCTAGAGAATCACATCTGCCTCATCGCAGCCAGCACCGAAACGGAGTTTCTCCATTCGAGGGGAGAGCCTAACACGTTCATTTTATTCTATAAACAACACGTCTGATCATTTACTGTTCTCTATCATATCACGCATTTTAACTATTCTATAATTTTCATTTTGTAGTATTGTCATCACCAAGTGACTAAATGAAGAAACCAGAAATCCAGATTAGGAGTGACTTTGGTCTTCATCTTTTTTTTTTCCCCCACCAAGGTTTTCTTTTCTCCTGTTCTTTCACTGTGTGTGTCCGTTCGCAGCATCTTTACAAAGGTAATATGGTTTCCATTTATAAATATGTTATAATTCCATCATGAGCTTCTTCAGTTCAAGGAAGACATTTTTCCTACAGCCCACTTGTGGCCATTTCTTTTATGATATACATTTGTCAGCAGTCCAACCTCAGGATATTTCAAAGGGGTATATTTAACCACTTTATATCAGTTATTTATGTTGTATGGAAATGATGCCATTTTGTTTCACCTGCTTAAATTATGGCCAGAGTCAAAGGCCATGCGAATCCCCAGGGAGGACGCAGTCCTCACTCTCCCCCATCCTGACTCCCCTCCATTCATGGACGCTTTCCTGGAACAAACCCCCAAAGAGACATGTCGGAAACCATCCTCTAGCTATGCCATCTTCAAGCCAGTGAAACCTTGCTGATTTCTCCAGTACGTAATGAGCTACTTCTTCAAATAAAAGGGTTTTCTACCATTTTGGTTCTTGCTGCTGCTACACCCAGCATAACACGGGTCCCTTGTGACCTCTCTGCCCAGCTTCTCTGTGTCCACTCGCTGAGCACGGCTTCCTCACAGACACAGTCAGAGCAACATACTGCCTTTTGCTTTCACTTTCCCTGTTTCCCGCTTCATTTATAAACCAGCTGCAACAGGGGCTGTGTCTTTGGTGTTACCCCAGCCCCTCTGCTTAGAAAGTACCTGGTAAGCAGAAAATGCCCAGTGTATGGGCATCAGTCAGGGAACTAGCTGGAAACAGAACATTTTTAAGAGGGCCACCTGAAAAGAGGACAGTGAAGGGACCACAGAGGGTGAGAGCCCCTACGGATTGCCAAGAGCAGAAGACTTTACCATCCCGGGCCTGAGAGGGCCGGTCAGTAAGGACGCCCAGGGAGGGCTGGCACCAGGGCAGAGAGACAGCCAGCGGCCCACCATGCAGTGGAAGAGACGGGGACAAGCGCCCGTCTTCCCCGCCATCCCTGCCGTCATCCCAGGACGCCCCATGGGCCAAACACAGCCGGGAGCCAGAGGTACAGCGACAAGACGACTCACAGACATCTTCTTCCTGGTCACGGGCAGGGCAGGGAGGGGCCGAGGGTAGACCCGTGAGGGGCGGCGGGAGCTGCGGCGACAGATGAAGAGTCAGCAGGACAGCTGATCGCTGAGGAACTAACCGAATGCGATAAACGCCCGGCTTTCCCCACATGCGTGAATGACACCGTATGGCACCCAGTGACCCATCAGATGGCCTGGAATCGAGGCTTGACAGCTAATTCCAAAGATCACAGGTGAAAAAGTAATTCCGTTGTCCTCCCTATTCACAACCGATTTGTTTCAGCCCACACATTTCTAATGAATTTACAGATTTTAGTAAGTGAAAACCCGTTTTTTTTTTTTTTTTCCTAGCCGGTATAGAGTGCCTATATTAGAACATTCATAGTTATATTCATTTTTATTCCCAGAACTATGATTTCCTTAGTTAGTATTTTTAAGCAACTGCAGAGTACCGCTTCATCTGATCGTCGCGATGGCCGCATGACCCCTCATGCTCTTGAGCCTTGGGCAAGCTTGTCCAAGGAGCACGTGCTCGCTGGGATGCATTTGGAATCTCAACCGGCAGCTCTCTCCAGATAAGAGTTGGTAACACGTGCGGAGGGAGGCAGGCCAGTCAGTCTGCAACACAAGCCCTGATGCTGTCAGGCTAAGTCTTGGGAGCCCCAAGGACAGAATGCTTCCAGACACTCTAGAAGAGGGACTCTGGCTGAGAGTGGCAGCAGGAAAAAGGAAACCAGCATTTCTGAAGATGTAATGATGAGCTCTTTCATTAAGGGCACCTCTATACACCTTTAAAACCCTTCAAGGTGATACTGTCATTGACGTTTTACTGGTGAAGAGCCATCTTCAAAGAGGTAAAGCAACTTGGCATTCACAACTCTGCAAGGACTAAAGAGTGGGTCCCTACCGTGCTGTTTTTTTGTTTGTTTGTTTTTGCCTTTTAGGGCCGCACTCAAGGCATATGGAGGTTTCCAGGCTAGGGGTCCAATCGGAGCTACAACGGCCGGCCTACTCTACAGCCATGACAGATTCAAGCCGTGTCTGCCACCTACACTGCAGCTCACGGCAACGCCGGATCCTTAACCCACTGAGCGAGGCCAGGGATCGAACCTGCAACCTCATGGTTCCTAGTCGGATTTGTTTCCGCTGAGCCACGACGGGAACACCAGTCCCTACTGTCAATGTGACTAAACATAGACTTGGTGACCACTTAGAAAAGACAAGTGGGAGGGAGTTTAAAGGGTAAATGGGGAACTAATCCAGATGACAATGAAATTAAATTTAGCATTGAGATTCCACAGCCACACAAGATCTGTTTAAAGATCTGTGAAAGGGAGTTTCCACTGTGGCACAGCAGGTTAAGAATCCGGCATTGCTGCAGCTGTGGCACAGGTCGAAGCTGCAGCTCAGATTCAGTCCCTGCCAGGGAACTTCCATATGCTGTGGGTGAGGCACAAAAAAAAAAAAAAAAAAAAAAAAAGAATGAAAGGAAAGAAAAGAAAAGGAAAAAGAAAAAGCCCTGTGAAAGAAAAGAAGAGGCAATATTATGTAACAACCTACAGTCTTAGGGCACATTTGCCTGGTTCAAAGCCCCCTCTGCTAGTTACCTCCTTGGATAAATCAGTGAATTCTCCCAGCTTTCTTTGCAGAGTGGCTATGAGAATAGAGGAAGTCTGGGTAAATGTAGATATTATTCTTTCGAGTAGAGCCTAGCACACTAGCAGTCATATAAGCCAGTTATATTCATCAGTGTTTGAATGTAGCAAACAAAAGTGATGGATAATGAGATTCTATCATCCAGCATCTGCAGCTGACCCGTTATTAAGGCCTTTTTAGACCTTCCCTCTGCTGCCAATACAGCTAAGTTTTGAAAACAATTGCCCTGAATTTGGATGAATTTTGAGAAAAGGCTTTCCAAACTTGTAGAGTCTGAAGTGTAGAAGAGTGCGATTTTATGACCTGATGGTAAATTATGTCACAGCCGTAAAATCCACTGGATGGGCAGATACACCTGCTTTTAAGTTGCCGAGTGCTGTGAATTCCTGCCCTGGTTTAGAACAATCGTATCCAGAGGAGAAGCAAGCCCACGTTGAGGCCAGCTCTCTCCGCAGACCATCAGTTCTGTCCTTCTGTCTCCCCTTTGAATGCAAACTTTAAATGTATGTACAGAAGGGAAATAATACAAGGGTGATAAACTAGCAAGGATTGCAAAGGGAGGATTTAACGATAACTGACTCTCTTAGAAATCGGCCTTTTCACAAACGAATCTTTCCATAGAAAAGAGACTCATGGACTTGGAGAACAGACTTGTGGTTGCCAAGGGGAAGGGAGTGGGATGGACTGGGAGTCTGGGCTTAATAGATGCCAACTCTTGCATTTGGAGCGGACAGGCAGTGAGATCTTGCTGTACAGCACGGGGAACTATATCCAGTCACTCGTGATGGAACATGATGGAGGCTAATGTGAGGAAAAAGAAGGCATGTATCTACGTATGGCCGGGTCAGTTTTGCTGTACAGCGGAAATTGACCGAACACTGTAAAGCAACTGTAATGGAAAAAAATAAAAATCATTAAAAAAAAAGAAATCTGCCTTTCATTCGGTACAAAGGGCACCAGGACAGGAGGAACGTGGCCCCCCAGCACTGCTGCGTGATGTGAAGAACAGGAAAAACCAACAGTGGACCCAGCCATCAAAGGAAGCACCTCTTGGAGGGTGAGATTCCCTTTTTCTGGCTCAGACGGAAGCTGAGGATGTCCGGGTTTTATTGCATCTGAAACCGTCGTGATGAACGCCTGTTTGAGACAACCCCGAAACGCAGTTAAACGCTGGGATATCCTGCCACGAGCAGAATTTGCAGACCTCTTCCTTCACTTAGAAATTTGTCATGAAAAGGATGGGGCAGAATGAATTAAAGACTTCCACAGCGATCATTAACAGACAAGAGTGCCGAGACAACAAAAAGCCAGCATTAAAAAACCCTGATTAATTTTAACAGAGCCAAAAACTATTTCAGAAGTACTCTGGCAATCGTCAAATAGGCGGTAACAATCAATATGAAGAAGTGACACCAGGATTCGCATGTTTGTTTTACACACGTAGTCGCCACAGTTTGGGAACATGGGTGTCACTGGCAGAAGAAATAACCATCTGCTCACTGTCACATTTCATCTATAAGATTCAACTGCCTGAAACTAATTGAACCCCTGGAGTTTAAAGGATTCGTTGTCCTCATGCTTAGGTCACATACTCTAAATATTATTCCTGACTAAAGTGTGATTCCAAGTTGGGCAGGAAACTTACAGAGTGAGACAGAAAAATCCTGTCACACCAGAAGCATCAAAAACTGCTTGGGGAGTTCCCACTGTGGCACAGAGGCTTAAGGATCCCACTGCAGCATCAGGGTTTGCCGCAGGGGAGCAGGTTTAATTCCTGGTCTGGTGCTGTGGGTTAAGGATCTGGCATTGCCCCAGCCATGGTGTAGGTTGGAGCTGTGTCTTAGATCCAGTCCCTGGCCCAGGAACTTCATATGTCACGAATGTGGCCATAAAAATTAAAAAAAAAAAAAAACTGCTTGGGTCAGGTTTTGTCAGAAGCCAATTTGAAGAGCCCTGCCCCTCCCACTAATGATATCAAAAAATGGGACAGAAGAAACACTGAGAAGGATCCTTACAATCACAGACAGGAAGGTATCCTATGTGCTTAAAACCACTACTTCAGTATCACACACACACACCTGTCAAATCTCCCGGGTACCTCCAGAGGACACTAAAGACCCACATTATTAATGTGAAAACCATAAGGAAGAAGATAAAGCATTGCCCCTGCTTTCCTACGCAATCTGTAACTCAGGTTAACCAGCTAATGGATGGAAATTATTTCTCTCTCTAAAAGTATTTCAGCTGATAAACGACTGAGGATAAAAAATAATCTGGGGATATCAGCATTGTGCAACAGCCTCTCTCTCTCTCTCTCTCTCTCTCTCTCTCCCTTTTTTTTCTTTTTTTTTTTTTTGGCTGCCCCGCAGCATATGGTGTTCCCAGGCCAGGCGTCAGATCTGAGCTGCGGTGCAGTCTGACCCAAGCAACCGCATCCTTAACCCACTGTTCTGAGCCGGGGATGGAACCTGCATTCCAGCACTCTCAAGAGGCCACAGATCCCGTTGTGCCACAGCGGGAACTCTAAAATCGTGCAACATCTAAAGAAATAACGGGTCTACACAATGATCATCAGGGGTGCTCCTTTCACAAAAAGGGGGGGGGAGGGACAGCTGGACTTTAGTTGCCCCCTGACCCTGACAGAATAACCTATGCTAAATCTGCCTATACAGTCAACTTGCCAGGCCTTTAGAGGACGAGCACGTAGGGAATCAAGGGACCGGAGGAACTCTGGAATCTCTGTGTTGTTTCCATCAAGAAGTGAATGGCAAGACAAAAAAAAAAAAAAAGAAGTGAATGGCAAGTAATAAAAGCAAAAAAAGAGGAAAAGGAAATCTGTGGGCGGAAACAGACTTCGGGGACATCTTAATCTATCTGCATACCCTCCTCTTTACTCTAGATTTAGTTTAAACTCTCCCGTAGAATTCCACCTTCATTCATGTATTGGCCATCACTTTTTCAATGATAGGGATGTGTTGGCATTTATTAGTAATTGCACAACGCCATGATTCTGGTTTTCGACGACTGGTTAGTTATCTGCCAAATCCATATTCCATAAAGGGAGTTCCATCATCTAAGGACTAAGTCCTAGCCTCTCCCCCTGAGTTTTGAGTCCTTCCCCAAGATGAGATCAGCCGCTTGGAAGTACCTTCCCATACCGTTCCAGCCACCCGAGTGTCCACGCTACATACACTCTGCCCTTTCCATCTCTTGTGCCTTGTGCTGCTCACATTATTCTTTCAGGATAGAAAGCTCCTCCGCCTGAAATTGTGCATTATCCTTCCTCTCCGAGGCTCCCTCTTCCAGCCCTGGTACTGGAGTCAGATCCACCCCTATCCTGCAGGTGGCGCCATGTGTTCCCTCTTCCATGCTCTCCACCCTGGCTTTGCCTTTGTACACATGAACAAATAACTATTTTTCTTTTAAAGGAGAATTTTGCCTCTCGCCAAAGGAAAATGAATATTAGAGCTTGGTTTATAAATGCCTAAACTATAAATTTAGGCATGGGGTCAGGACTCAGTGGAACACGGTCACATTTCATTGTGACTAATGAAAAAAAGACAAAGAAAAGAAGTTTTCAGCAGCCATGGAGCACCTGAGCTGTCAGCTGTCAGGCTGATTCCATTTTAATGAATTATCCATGTGTGGGAAGAGTGAGAGATGCATCCTTGGTGTGTTTCATTTCTGGCAAACGTTTTCTTTGGCAAATGTGGAAACTCTTGCAAAAGTCATGAATAAAACAAGGCTGCAAAGTTTCCATTTCACATCGCAAGCCAATATTTCCTTGGAACATGGAAGCTCTATAACATCACATGCTACTCTCAGAAGCCAGTTTGAACTCCTTCCACACCTCTGTAATCTGTGGAAAGAGGTGCCCCGCTAGGTGCACCTAAGAGAGAAGGTGTTTCGTTTTGTTTTGTTTTGCTTTGTTTTACTGTGCCCGCAGCATGCAGAAGTTCCCGGGGATGGGGATCAAACCCGTGCCACCACGCCACAGAAGTGGCCCAAGCCACAGTAGTGACACTGCTGGATCCTTAACCAGCTGATCCACTGGGGAACTCTAGAAGGATTTTTTTTCCATTATAGCTGTTTTACAGATTTCTGTCAATTTTTCAACTGCACAGCATGATGACCTGGTTACACATACATATATGGATTCATCATGAGTGATTAGACATAGTTCCCGGTGCTATACAGCAGGATCTCCTTGCTTTTCCATCCCAAAGGCAGAATCCCATACCATCCAACTCCCTCCCCCACCCTCTTGGCAACCACAAGTCTGTTCTCTAAGTCCTTGATTTTCTTTTCTGTAGAAATGTTCATTTGTGCAGTATATTAGATTCCAGATATAAGTGATATCATATGGTATTTGTCTTTCTCCTTCGGACTTACTTCACTCAGTATGAGGGTCTCTAATTCCATCCATGTTGCTGCAAATGGCATTATTTTATTCTTTTTTATGGCTGAGTAGTATTCCATCGTGTATATATACCACATATTCCTAATCCAATCATCTGTTGATGGACATTTGGGTTGTTTCCACGTCTTGGTTATTGTGAATAGTGCTACAATGAACATGCTTGTGCAAGTGTCTTCTTCAAGGAAATTTTTGTCCTAGAAGGATTTTTTAAAATAGTTTTCTCAGTCTTACCCAGTTTTCTGATCCTCCTCTTCATGAGGATCGCCTAGAGATCTTGTTAAAGGTGCTAATTCCTATCACCTAAGCACAAAGACTGTGAAGCGGAAAACTCTAAGACTGAGCCTAGGAATTTTCATTTAAACAAACACTCAAGTGAAACAGATGTGGGTGGTCCATGCACAAGTTGAAAAACACTGGTCGGAGCCCAAGCTTCTTAGTGCAGATTCAAATGTCACCGTGAGTGGTCCTTGTCTACAATTCCAGCTTCATTTGTCACTGGCCCAGCTCACAGGGTTAAATGGCAGCCTCCTGCGTTTGTAATTCCCTTACGATTTCTACCCCCATCCTCTTCCTACTTTTACCCACATCCTTGTTTTCACTTTCAATGCTCTTCCATTCCTAACTTTCACGCATGCTCACACTGTCCTCAAGCCTCAGAGCACTTACAGTCTCTTTTCTCAGATGTACTTTCTGAGCCAGGCTTTGTGGAAGGGTCTGTTTTTTTTAAAAGCTTCCACTGGAGAGTAACATATTATGAAAGATACATATTTATTTTATTACACTCCACTAAAATTTTACATAGGATTTCCTTGGTTCAAGGACCTCCCTGGGATCTCTGACTTAATCATTCTAAAGGGAAAGAAGTGGGAAAAGGAGAACATCAGAACCAACTGAAAACCAGAGTTCCCACTGTGGCTCAGTGGGTTAAGAACTTGACATATGGTCTGTAGGAATGCAGGTTTTTTTTTTTTTTTTGAAAAGAAAAATTAGTTTTATTTACTGTTGGTATTAATGTGAATGTGTGGTTAATCTGAGTACATTATTTTTTTGCTATTTTATTTTGTATAATGATTTTTATTTTTTCCATTGTAGCTGATTTACAGTGTTCTGTCAATTTTCTGCTGCATATCAAGGTGACCCAGTCTCACATACATGTGCACACTCTTTTTGCTCACATCACCATGCTCCATCACAAGTGACCAGACATAGTTCCCAGTGCATACCCATACCAAAGGCTATAGTTTGAGGATGCAGGTTTGATCTATGGCCTCGCTTAGTGGGTTAAGGATCCGGTGTTGCTGAAAACTGTGGCATAAGCCTCAGCTGCAGCTCTGATTCGATCCCTATCCCAGGAAATTCCTAAAAAGAAAAAAAGAATAACCAACTGAAAACCCATATGGCATGAAACCCACATGGCACTATACTACTTGTGTTGATGAAATCTTCAGAAGAACAATGCAATGAAAATTTAAGTACAGAGAACTCTTAAATAAAAGACTAAAGAATTACGAGCTATAGGAGGCTGAGGACATTCCCAAGAATGACTTTCATCATCTCTAAAGAGTGGTGGGGAGAAGTCTACATGACATCACCATGGATTCTCACCCAGTCTGTGACCATGGGCCACACAGCAGGACCACACAGGCTGCTTAGTGAACCTCCAGTGCTGTGGGAATGGCAGGAGGGGGAGTGGGTAGGGGCAGGTGACACCATGATGCCTGGTCAACAAGGAAGAAAGGACCAGACCAGACACCATGGAGTTGTTAGCTGATACAACTGCTCAAGAAAGTCCCCCAGCAGATCGTGATAAATAGAGCCTTAGCCCAAAACTGTGTGGCCCAAAAGCTGAGAGAAATCCTGGATGATGGGATGAGGCACAGACTTTGTTTGTTTGTCTTATATTTTTAATTATGGTTTAATACACGTAACATAAAATTTATTGTCTTCACCATTTTTTAGGTGTACTGTTCAGTAGTCTTAAATACACTCACATTCTTCTTCATGTCACCAAAACGTTTTCACCTTGAAAAACCGACACCGTGTTTTTCCTTTTCTCCACACCTCACAGCCCCTAGCACCCATCTTTCACTTTCTGTCTCTATAAATTTGACTCCTCTAGATACCTCATAAGAGTGGAATCGTACAGTATTTGTCCTTTGGTCACTGACTTATTTCACTCAGCATAAAGTACTCTAGATTCATTCATGCTATAGCACATGTCAGAATTTCCCTCCTTTCTGCTGTTAAGGAATATTCCACTGTAGGGTTAAGTCCACATTTTGCTTATCCATTCATCCATCTATGGACACTTAGTTGCTTCTGCCTCTCGGTTATTATGAAGCTGGGCTGCTCATCCAGTATGCCTGGGTGTCCTTACAAAAAGACAGTTATGTCAACACAGAGACTCAAGGAGAAGGTCCCGCCGTAATGAAGGCAGAGATGGGTGCTGTAAAACCCCAAGCCCAAGAGCATGGAAGTTTCCTGACAAGCACCTGCTAGGAAGAGTCAAAGAAGGATCCTCCCCTGCCTGTAGGTTTCAGGAGCCTGGCCCTGCCAACACCTTGATTTCGGACTTCTGGTCTCCAGAACTAGGAGACCATAATTCTCTGTTATTTAAACCATCCAGGCTCTGCTACATTGTTGTGGCAACCCTGGCAGAGTAATCCCGCAAGTGAGAATAGAGACTGGAAAGTTATCAAAGTAAGGAAAATAGAAGATGCAGGAAAGCAGTCACACCCTTTGCAGAGATCAGCCTTCCTCTGAAAATTACACAGGGAGAGAACAGGTTGGGAAAGAGCAAGATTTAAGGAGTTTTGAAGGATTGTTGGGGAGGGGTGGGAAGGGTTTGGGGCAGCGGAGTTAGCACAGATTTAAAAGGAAGTGCAAACTGCAGGTGACTTTCAGAGGACAGAGCGGAGGGGAGGGACACTTAGAATGAGAAAGAGGACCAGGTCAGAGAGGATGGGAAGGGAACGCAGATGATACAGGAAATGGGCGTCTTCCTTCCACGAGCTGAGTTTTGGAAAACACGTCTGTTCTATGTTGGAAAGTTGGATTGGAGATGAAGAGGTTAGGAAAGGCAAGTCGGGGGTGACTGTGATGACCTGGAGGACACACTGGAGGGCTGGCAGGGGCCAAGCTGACCCCGAGGATGGAAGGTTAAGGCACACTGGCAAATGTAACTGGGAAGGACTTGGCCACCAGTGGGGAGAGAGGAAGAGAAAGCGGTTCCGTGTGATGCCATGGGAAGTAGCAGGGAAGCCAGAGGGACACGGAGACTGGCTTGGGGTGGGGATGAAGCATTAGCTGTGCTGCATTTGAGGGACTGATGGGACGTTACAGGAGAAACGTTCAGCTAACTTCACTGATGGAGGAAAAGCTCCAGCAGGAGGGAGGTTAGACATGCATGGTTGTCTCTCCCTGGATGAGCCATTAAAAACATGGGGGAAACTGAGAGCACACCCAGAGAAACCAAAAGTTGGGGTAAAAAAAATCTATTTTCTAAAAGAAAATCAGGGGAGGCTGTGCTATGACGCGATTTTCCCAGGGATGGCCCTTGCTCGCTGCCTGTGACAAAGCCACGGAGGTGGACGAGACTTGACCGTCTCTCGGACACCAGCCTCACGCTTCGATGGAGCTCAACTATGCTGGAAACAGAAGCCCGGTGAGAATTCTCTCCACCTGCTGTGTAGGATTTCTGGACATGACGTGAACACAAACACCACAAATTGTCTCAGGAAGATTCTTCCTCCCTTCCTTCCTTCCTTCCTTTCCTTCCTTCCTTCCTTCCTTCCTTCCTTCCTTCCTTCCTTCCTTCCTTCCTTCCTTCCTTCCTTCTTTTTTCTTTCTTTCTTTCTTTTCTTTCTTTCTTTCTTTCTTTCTATCTTTCTTTCTTGTTTAACCACCCCTGTAGCGTGCGGAAATTCCCAGGCCAGGGATAGAACCTGCACCACAGCAGTGACAACGTTAGATCCTTAACCTATGGAGCCACAAGGGAACTCTAGGAAGTTTCTTTTCTTAGAGTGGACAACCCTAAAAATGGCAGATCCATCCCATACAGACGTATGTGTTCGATGGCAGAACCGAATTCCATTTCTCAAGGAAACCGCCTTGCCAACCATCTCCTTTCTCGCTACCCCCTCCTCTGCAAAGTGTCCACCTCCGGGCCATGCTCCTGGACTGCACCAAACATTAACTTCTGTGGATTTCAGGGCATCAAAGCAAGGTGCTTCTTGATACTCAACCAGTTCAGCTGCAGCTGGGATTAACCCCAGACTTTCCTGAGGCTGTGAAACATTAGGTGAAGTGTTTTTAGCTCAACTTTGTTGCACACATTTGTCCAGAGAATCAAGCCAACAAGTGAAGTGGGGGGGGTCAAGTATTCTCCGCATGTCCAACCTGACTTGGGAAGGTAGAATTGCCCTAACTCTTAGCAGGAAAGCTGTATCCTTAGTGCATCCAGCTCAACCTGGCTGGCAGACCGCAAGGCGGTCGGGAGTTCAGACAAGGTTAAGGTTGTTAACCCAAAGGCGTCATCTGACCTGCTTGCCAAACCAGCTCCCTGCCGAGGCTGAAACTTTGATTAACAGGAAGCTGTTGGCTTTGGGGCACTACTGCCCTCGATTCTATGTAAGTATATATGTTTGTGCCGTGTTCAAATTTATTACTTCAAGTGGAATCAAGTAGAAAAGAGGATATTTGAATTAGACCCTAAAAGGCAAATAGTTATAAGATTAAGGCACTTCCGCAGACCCCGGGGGCAAGTGCAAAGACATACTTGCGTCTATTTTAAGAGAGACCATTTCCTTGTGACCACAGTCATTTCTAGGGCTCCCTTGTACGGGCGGCCTGAGTTCATCATATCCTTGCACAACAGTGTTCTTTTTATGGCTTTCTAAGTCAACGTTAAAAATGAGCCCAGATCAATGAAATCTAACTTGATGTCTGTCGTCATGTTTCGCTACCTCTTCTTTCTTTTCCGAAATCCACTTCATCTCTCACATTCCCACCCCCCCAGAACACAACTAAGCTTAGTCACATTATCCCCAAACCAAAACTAAATCCATACAGCCTCAGCTGACCCCCGATCTCCTCATCCATCCCTTCATGAACAACATCCCAGAAGAAACGCTTTCCCTCCTCGCACCTGCTACCCGGCCCCTCTGCCTCCTGGGCTCCCCAGTCCTGCTCAGTCCTCATCTCCTAGACGCCTCTACAACCATCCCTCCTCAGCATCATCTCCCCTTCAGAATCATCCTCTCCCTGAGCTTCTGGACCACAACCTCTACCATCCCACGCCTCACCTTACCTGGGCTTTTTCTCTGGCACCTTCTGCAAAGGGAAGGTTTCTGTTCACTGTCCTGAAAGCAGCATCCTTCAGAATGTTTGCAGCACGACACGATGGTCCTGAGAGCCATTTGCTAAATAAGCCATGCTCTCACTTGCTCTAATCATGCAGTCATCACAGAGAAAAGGTAGCCCCACCACTGGCTCGGTTTTGTTTTATTTGGCCAGGTGAAAAATGATTTCTCTCTGTGGAACTGAGCCCAAAGTCAGGTGACACAGACGTGCTCACACGTTGGTTTTACATGGCTGAGAAAATGGAGCTGTAAGATCAGAGCTGGTGAGATGCGACGCCGTTTTTGTTACGTGTGTGTCATTTCTCCCCCAACCACACAGGCACAGTGTGGGAAGCACACAGAGTGGGTACAGAGGATGGAGTTTTCTCCCTGCCCTGCAGTCCAGGCAGTGTAGCCAGAACCCACATCCTCCCTTTTAATCCTGGGGCACAATTTTCCCTATAGGGTGGGGGAGTCCAGGTGAGAGTTCAATGGACTTCCGGGTTCCAGGTGAGTCCGAAGTGCGCACAGTGCCTCAGGCAGCCTAAGCTGTTTATTCTAAGACTCAGGCTCAGGCTCGAGTGGGCGGGGGAGGGGGGAGCACCAGAGAAGAAGGTCCCAGCAAACTTGCACGCTGCTCTGTGTGTGTGTGTGTGTGTGTGTGTGTGTGTGTGTGTTGACAACTGCTCAAACTGTACCTGTTAAATATGTTACTTGAAAACGTCACCTGAGATCCTTCACCTGTCCCAGAGCTGACTGCCCGGTATTTGAACTACCTAGTTTTTTGCTGATCCCAGTTCCCGCGCAGCAACAGTCCTGCACTCTCTGGGGCCGAGAAGAAAGCGGAGCCCCAGTCCTGCGAGCAGGGACCCTGGGCCTTCAGCATTGCACTTGACCCCCAGGTCAGCGCGAGGGCAGGAAAATAAGGCTTCTGAGCTGTAGGACAATAGTAGAACCCCCTCTGGCTACTTTGTGTATCAAAGTAAATCTTTAAGGTGGAAAGGGCAAGAGGGCAACTTCCAGAATAACTGAAGGGTCAGAAAAAGGTTTTCCAAGGGTCACATCAACACCATAACCCACTGAGGTGGGAACAGGGGCCACTCCACAGCCAAGGCTGAGAATTGAAGGTCAGGAACACAAAGTGGCACCATCAGCACCGATACCCTACTGGGCCTTGACCTTGACCTTGAACCTTGCAGAAAATGCTGCTCCCACATCCGTGGAGAGCCTGTCACTCTGCCCCAGCCTGGGTTCACTGCCCCATGGTACCCACTTCAACCCTGAAGTTCACGCTCTGACAATGAATGTGAGCCAGAGTCAAGGCCTGTGTCCCAGCTGCAGGGAGGCTGCAGCATGCAGGACAATGATACGGTCTCCGCAGGACAGGGACCGCCCTCTGGGATATTAAAAAAGACTAACCAAGGTGTTCCCGACGTGGCTCAGCGAAAATGAACCCTATCAGTACACATGAGGATGCGGGTTCGATCCATGGCCTCACTCAGTGGGTTAAGGATCCGGCGTTGCCGTGAGCTGTGGTGTAGGTCGCAGACATGGCTGGGATCTGGTGTTGCTGTGGCTGTGGTGTAGGTCAGCAGCTGTAGCTCTGGTTAGACCCCTAGCCTGCGAACTTCCACATGCTGCATCTGCCACCCTAAAAATAATAAAATAATTTAATTTAATTTAAAATAAAAAAGGCTAACCAAGAAACATAGACAACTATTAAACTATCAATAGCTGTCATGAATAGGACAAAGAAGACAGAGGGCTGCAGCTTCCACAGACCTGGGCTCCGGGGTTCTGGGTTCCTGAGGCCACCTCCCTGCCTTCCGGGGAGGTGGTGATGAGAGAGGAAACAGGCTAAAGTTCCTGGCACGTGGTGTTTGATGAATGGGAGAGCGTTAGGACTCACGGATCAGAGCTCTTACAATTTCCTCGACCACCCTAGAGCGCCTGAGGCTGTCCTCAGCTAAACCCACTCTCTGTTCAGTCTGAAAGTTACTCCTTAGGGTTCCTGCTGTGACGCAACAGGATGGGCAGTGTCTCTGTCTGTGGTTTCTCTGCGGCTCTGGGTCACTGATTCGATCCCCAGCTGTGGCGTAGGTTGCAGCTGCGGCCCAAGTTCGATCCCTGGTCCGGGAACTTCCATGTGACATGAGTGTGGCCAACAAAGAAAAGAAATCTCCCCTGGCCTTGGTTCTAATGGTGCTCATCCTTTTCAGATGATCTGTGTAAGAAAATAGTCACCCAATCATCTGGAAAAATGAGATGATTCTCCTATGATTAACAAATTTACAAATTCCAGGAAAGTTTGTTTGGAAGTAAGTACCAAGTTGGTCATGAGTGTATACCTCGGTAAAATGACAGAATGATTTGTGGGCAAATAAGTTCCTGGACTGTGGGCTGGAAAAGAGTTCGGGGACAACTTGGGCGGGGACTCGCACAGCCTAAGTCACGATTAAGATGTGACTAAAAAAGCCTATTAATCATTCTGTGTCAGACCTCTCTGGGAAAAGTAGCATTTATGATTCATTGTGGACCTAGGAATTTTCCCATTTTTTTCCCAAATTTTTCCAAATAATATTTGGGAAAGTTTTGTTGTTGTTGTTTTTTTTTTTTAAGTGTCATGGTGCTTTATTCCATGGCAACATTATCTTACTATGTCCACAGTTGTGGGACTTTGCCCTAACTCTAAAACAAATAATTCTCTACATCTCATTCAGAGTCTAACATTAGGTGTTTTTTATTTTTAGTTTTTCCAAATTTTATCTTTTATTATAGTTGATTTACAATGTTGTGCCAATTTCTGCTCTACAGCATAGTGACCCAGTCATACATACAACACGTTCCTTTTCTCATACCATCTTCCATCATGTTCTATCCCAAGAGCCTGGATATAGTTCCCTGTGTTGCACAGCAGGACCTCATTGCTCATCCATTCTAGATGCAGTAGTTCGCATCTTCTAAGTGTTGAGTTAAGATGTGTTGAAGGAATGAGTGTATCTGTGAACTGTGATTACAGGTAAAACCAGACCGCACCCCTTACACAACAGCATCAGTGTTGATAAAATTAAATGATATAAGTAACTAAACAAAAATTTTAATAAAAATGCAGGATTTTAGCTTTAACCTAATTCACAATGGGACTTGGAAAAGTGCATCTGATTCCTGGCACCATATGTATCTAAGGGTACAAAATCTTCTTTGAAAGGAGAAAAGGCAATTCTACCTTAACAATTCAGAACTACTAGAAAAGGACCTGGGAGAAACTTCAATGCCTATTACTAAGGGAAATCAGCCCATCTGAAAAGCATGATTCCAACTCCAAGCCATTCTAGAAAGACAAAACTATGGAGACAGTAGAAGGATCAGCGGTTGCCACTGACTGGTGAGGGTGTGGAGAATATGCAAAGTACAGAGGATTTCAAGGGCCGTGAAATTATTCTGTATGATACTGTCAGCTGGATACAAATTGTTATGCCTTTGTCCAAACTCATAGAACGTACAACACTGAGAGTGAACTCTAAGACAGACAGTGGACTTCAGGGAATGATGTGTGCTAAGGACGCAGCTCTCTCAGCTGTAACAGATGTAGCACACCATGCAGGATGTTGACCGGAGGGAGTTCTACATGTCTGGGGTCGGGGGCACGTGAGAAATCTCTGTCTTTTTCACTCAGTTTTATTGTGGACAAAAAACTGTTCTAAAAAAGTTTTTTAAAACAATTTTCGAAGTTAAAAAACTCGCCATCAAGCTAGCTTTTATTTTGTTCTTTTGTTAATGCAATATGTATTTATTATAAACTTCAAATAATATGAAAATAGAAAAAGTTAAAGGTCAAAGTCTCTAAATCCTCTCACCCTCCGCCCTCCATCAGAGATAATCACTACTTTAATTGATTCATCAATTCAGATTCATAACCTTTGCATCCAAGAGCTTTTTGTGTGCAATTGTCTAAAATCTACCTATCTCAATACCATAAAAACATTGTTTTATGTTTTCTTCCATGAGTTTTGTTTCTTAAATTGAGGTCAGAGCTCATATATTTCCATATAAAAATCCGATTTTTCTAGTACCCTTTATTAAAAAGACTTCTCCTTCTCTGTTGAGTGGACTTGGTGAATGGATAAAAATTCAATTCACTGTTTTGGTTTCAACCCAGTCATTTAAAGTGCTTAGAAGTTGCCATTCCCTTTTTTACAACAAGAAAAAATTGGGCAAAATAAAAATCAACTTTTCTGGGACCCAACAGAGAATCGAGGTCACAGGTTAAACTACCATCCTGAGATCTGAAGAGATGTGTTTAATAAACGATGTTGGAAAAATAGGGAAATTGATATACAGAGAAAAATAAAACAGGTTTCCTACTTTATACCATATATCCAAGTGGACTGTAACACAATAACATTAATAGAAGAAAATATAGGAATACATGTATTTTGTCTCCTAAAGCAAAGTCCATAAAGCAAAATGCTGATTGATCTGATTATACACCAAAAAAATAAGACTTCTTCAGTCCCCGTTGTGACTCAGTACTTAATGAACCCGACTAGAATCCCTGAGGACACAGGTTCAATCCCTGGCCTTGCTCAGTGAGTTAATTACTGTGGCTGTGGTGTAAATTCAATCCCAATTCAACCCCTAGCCTGGGAACCTCCATATGCCATGGGTGTGGCCCTAAAAAGACCAAAAAAAAAAAAAAATGATAGTAAGATTTCTGTTCAAAATTAAAGACACAGACTTTTGATTTCCACGCTGACATGTAACAGCTTGGAAATCCTTATTCCTATCCTTACAACCAGAAAAGAGCTGGACGAATTGAAAATCAATGACTGTTCTTGGACTCATCTTGAGTTTAGGTCACAGGGCACATAATCACCCTGGAATCTGGAAAGGCAGACACATCCAGAGAGAGAAAACAGATGATGTTTGAGATGAGCTCTCCTGGAGCAGAAGTCTTGGGATCTAGGGATCCTGAAGGAACATTACCCCAGATGCCAAGTGTGTGCCAGCGGAAGAGTGACGTTCCGGGGACTGTCACTGCGTGCCGACCACCAGGTTTGTCAGGCTTCTCCTCCAAGGACCCACTACCCTCCCTCAGGGAGAATCCCCCAACCCTTAGTTTACACCTCTTCCACTCCTCTAGCTTGCCCTCTCCTCCTCGTGGCCCTGGCGGGGAGAGGAAGGAAGAGCCATTGTGAAATCCGTCAGACCCTCCTCTCTTACAGTACAACAGTCTTAATCCCCAGAGGTGCCGGAAGGCAAGAGGGAAACCCAGTCCCAGATGGAGACAGAAAGCTCCATCTGCTCCCACGCAGCTATGACCTCCCTGACTCAGATGAGGAAGAAAAAAACAAACAAACAAAAAACCAAACACCATAATGTAGAAGGGAGAGCTCAGAGATTACCTGCTACATCTGGGGCAGAGACTAGGAGGCAGGTAGAAGTGCTCCCCCGCCACCAAGAGAGACTGAAACTCTTGTGAAGGCTACACCTCAAAAGTAGTCCACTGTGGTGTTCCCGCTGTGGCACAGCAGAAACGAATCTGACTAGTATCCATGAGGATGCGGGTTCAGTCCCTGGCCTTGCTCTTTGGGTTGGGGACCCAGCGTTGCCATGGTGTAGGCCAGCAACTGCAGCTCCAATTCAACCCCTAGCCTGGGAACCTCCATATGTCACAGGTGGGGCCCTGCAAAAAAAAAAAAAAAAAGGTAGTCCACTGTGCAACCCAAAGGCTGCAAATTAATCAAAATATCAGAAAATGTCCCTCCTATAGATAGCATGGCACTGTCAGTAGGCTTCCAGTAAAAATGAAAGTGGGCTACATTTGGAGAGGTGCAAGCTGACTCTTTCTGAGGAAGAGAGCAAGCAGAAGCTCCAAAGCCAAAGGAGAGGCAAAACCAAGGACACCGGAGGAATCTGAAGTTCTGGTGACATTACTACAACAAATATCAAACAGCATAAATACTCAAAGACTATTCTCTCCATGTGTAGTGACCTATGCAACACTTTTGGCTTCCAACAAACAAAAGAGAATTTATAAGCCATGCCGAAAGGTCAAAACAAAACAAAACAATCACAGTCAAAAGAGATAAATCATGAGTTCCCATTGTGGCTCAGTGGGTTAAGAACCTGACTAGGAGTTCCAGTCATGGCTTGGGGGAAACGAATCTGACTAGTATCCATGAGGACACAAGTTTGATCCCTGGCCTCGCTCAGTGGGTTATGGATCCAGCGTTGTTGTGGCTGTGGTGTAGGCCAGCAGCTACAGCTCCATTTCAACCCCTAGCCTGGAAACCTCCATATGCCGCAGGTGCAGCCCTAAAAAGACAAAAAAGAAAAGAAAATGCTGGATATCAGAGACATAATAACATAGGGAGTTCCCATCATGGCTCAGTAGTAACAAATCTGATTAGCATCCCTGAGGACGTGGGTTCAATCCCTGGCCTCACTCAGTGGGTTAAGGATCTGGCGTTGCAATGAGCTGGGGTGTAGGTCACAGACGTGGCTCGGATTCTGCATTGCTGTGGCTGAGGTGCAGGCCAGCAGCTAAAGCTCGTATTTGATCCCCTAGCCTGGGAACCTCCATATGCCTGGGTTCGGCCTTAAAAACAAAAACAAAAACAAAAACATAGTAACACAATAAAGAATGCCTTTGATGGACTCATCAGTAGACCCAATGCTTTGAGGAAAGAATCATTGAAATTAAAGAAGGGTCAGCAGTAATTACCCAAACTGAAACATGAAAAGGGGGATGACGGCATAACAGAACATTCCAGGCACTGTGGCAGAACATCAAGTGGTTTAATGTACACGTAATTGGAATACCATGGAGAGCTGAAAGACAACAGAGCCAAAGACATATTTGAAAAAATAATGGCCAAAAGATAAAAAAGATTCATCAGGCTTGGGGGTAGGAAGAGATGCATACTTAGACAATGCCCAGTGGATTTTTAGGGCAGTAAAACTATTCTGTGTGATACTATGTCATTACACACTTGTCAAAACTTGTAAATATACAAGAGAGTGAACACAATGTACATTTTAGACTCTGAGTAACAACAGAGTATCAATGTAGACTTGTTGGTTATAACAGACAAGTTTGATTTTGAAAGTGCAGGAGGCTGTGCGTGTGTGAAGGCAGAGGGTATGGGGGACATAAGTGTCTATACTTTCTGTTTAATTTTGCTGGGAGCCCAAGACTGTTCTAAAAAACTAGGTCTATTCAAAAAGGTCCTTTTTCAAAAAATAGTAAAAGCAATCCTAAAATTTATATGAAACAACAAAAGACCCCCAAATAGCCAAAGCAATCTTGAGAAAGAAGAATAAAGCCGAAGGCAGCACATTCCCTGATTTCCAGCCATCCCTCAAAAGTTATGGTAAGCAAAACAGTATGGTACTGACATAGATACACAGATCAATGGGACAGAATAGAGTCCAGAAATAAACTCACCCAGTTAAAGCCACTCAATCTTTGACAAGAGCACCAAGAATATACAATAATGGAATGATAGTCTCTTTAACAAATGGTGATGGGAAAACCAATATCCACATGCAAAAAATAAGTAAATTGGATCCCTGTCTTATGCTATACACAAAAATTAACTCAAACTATATTAAACACTTGAATGTAGAGAAGTGAAGCTGTACAACTCCTAAAAGCATAGAGGAAAAGTTTCTTGGAATTGGTCTTGGCAAGAGTTTTTGGATATGACACCAAAAGCACAGGCAACAAAAGCAAAAAATCACAAATTGGACCTCTACAAGGTAGAAATTATTTGTTGTTGTTTTTAGTTTGATTTAAGATACATGTGTTCATGATGGCTCTCCTTATCTTTTCAAAGAGGGTAAGGATTTGACTATAGATTTGATGTTTGTAATAATTAATGGTATATTCCTTTTAAAACATGTATTATATGGGGGGGGGCACACCCTCAGCATGAGGAAGTTCCCGGGCCGGGGATTGAACCCGAGCCACAACAGTGACAATGTAGGATCTTCAACCCACTGGGCCAAAAGGGAACTACTAAAACATGTATTATTGAGTTCATTTATGGATGGGAAATACATAGCCCATGAAATCAAAATTTTCCAATTTGATATAAAATTATGTTCCAATGTGAGAAACAAGTCAATTATATTTATAGGACTGCTTCCAGCTCTATTCCTACTAGAACGTATTTGTACATTCTACTTCATTTTTTTTCTACATCTATCTTAAGAGAGTGGCTTCCACATTTGCAACAGAACTTTCCTTGTTTTTTCCATAAAATATTATTGTCCCAAAGAAGGTACTTTGTTACCAGTTTCTTTGCTCTTCACTATCCCCAGAACCAAGCGGTTTTTATAAAGTTGGAATCTACTCTTCCCATTCAGGATCTTATACTAAAATGCAGTGCGCTGTTATATGAGGTCATAAACCATAAGTCGAAGTGGCTTCGACTTATTCTGAGCAATTCTAGTGTTTGCCAAGTTTTCATTCTGAAAACAGCTTGTTTGAAAAAAATTGCAAGATTCATCAGCTGCTGTCTGCAGTGCTTGCTCTCACTCCTCTGCCCTGAACATGTTAATTCATCCACCACCTCCTCTTGCTTCTCATTGTGAGATTTCAGTGAACTCACCGTACCTTGTAATGCCAGCATCTTTATCTGATCTCTGGAATCCATTTCATGATCAGCCTCCAGTGGCTTCTTGGGGGTCTGTAGGGGCCTTAGGGGAGCTTGCACCATTCTTTTCCATCAAGGTGGTTCCTCCAATGAAAAAAAAACCTTTTTAAAGACCATAGGAAATGACAGAACTTATGTAGTATCTCTACCAGAAAGTTCTATGTGTTCTAATTGGACATAGATGCATGAAGTATGTGTTTTTCGCTGAAAATCAGTCTCTACGATGGACTGTGGATTGGGGCCGCAGCCCCTCACCTGCTTGTTGTCTGAACCTGAACTGCTTTTCCCAGGAACACCAAGCATAGGGCTGTTGGGAGGAATTCACAGATTAAAAAGTCAAAGTACTTGGAATTTCCGTTGTGGCTCAGTGCCTTAGTGACTTGACTTTGTGAGGATGCAGGTCTGATCCCTGGATTCACTCAGTGGGTTAATAAGGACTTTGCATTGCCACAAGTTGTAGCATAGATTGCAGATGCAGCTTGGATCTGGTGCTGCTGTGGCATAGGCTGCAGCTGCAACTCTGATTTAATCCCTTGTCCAGGAAATTCCATTATGCCACAAGGCCACAAAAAGGAAAAAAAAAGGTACAGTACTTAAATGACACGGCATGTGACAAGTGATCAACTTAGGCTGACTTCCTTATTCTTATTACTTCATGTTCAGCTATGGACACTAAGTTGCATTTTATTGTGGATTTAAACACGGACCACACACCATTATCAAATGTTAAATGGATTTAAATTCTTTCATGCCACACTTGCAAATTTTAAGAAATCTTCATCCACTTTATTTTTAACAGCTTTTGTGAAGAACATTGTTAACACAATATAAACCACACAAAACACACGTATACAGTGTTGGGAGTTCCCGAGTTCCCTTCGTGGCTCAGTGTTAATGAATCCGACTAGAATCCATGAGGATGCAGGTACGATCCCAGGCCTCGCTCAGGGGGTTAAGGATCTGGCGTTGCTGTGAGCGTGGTGTAGTTTGCAGAGGCGGTTCGGATCCCACGCTGCTGTGGCTGTGGTGCAGGCCAGCAGCTGTAGCTCCAATTCGACCTCTAGCCTGGGAACCTCCATATGCCGTGAGTGCAGCCCTAAAAACCAAAAAAAAAAAAAAAAAGTCTACAGTATTATATAATAAAACTGTTACCCTGTCGTCACAATGGGCAGTGACCACACCATCACCTATGCGTTCCCCGTGTTCCTTTGTAATCCCTGCATTCTTTAGGCCTTTTCCCAGGTCTCTCTTCCCCCAGAGTCACTCCTAATCTGATTGGTGTCACTATACATTTGTATTTCTGAGAGTCTGGGAATCGTATACACAGTACACCATCTTTTGTCAGGCTTATTTCCCTTGGCATCAATATTTTGTGATTTATGCAGTTGAATGCTTCATGGACTGCATACGCCCTAGCATGTTTATCCATCCACCTACCGATGGGCATTTAGGTTGTTTCCAGTTTGGGGCTATGGCAAATCAAGCTGCTGTGACATCTGTGTATTTATTTTTGCATTGGCATATGCTTTATTGGCTCTTGGGCAAATTCCTAGGAGTGGGATGGCAGGATCATATGACATGTCTTTGACTCACTTTAAAAGAAAGAGTGAAATGCTATCCTAGTGTTTTCCAAAGTGACTGTACCATCACACCTCCTCACCTGGAGAACGTGAGCCAGACCTCCAGGGAGTCTGAGGTCAGCAAGGCAGGAGGACCGTCCCTTCTAGAACTTCCACATCCACGCCTCCCTTTGGAAGCCAGATGTAGAGAAAAAACAAGAACTTAAGGTTAAAAGCCTAGGGTCTTTCTTTCCTCTATTCCAATGAACAATAATAAAAAAATGAATTGAAATAAAGGGAATAGCGTAACTTCTGAGAAAAAAAATCTTACATTTCAAATTATTCAAGTGACTATCCTTTTCATGTTAAAAAAAAAGTTTGTAAAACATTTGGCTAAGTAAAGCATCCAAAAGCTGCAACAAAAATTAAATTGAAAAAACAAATTAAAAGACTGAAAAATTTTTCAAAAGCTGCAACACAAGTTTTGAAATTCTTCACTTTGATCAAATTCCCAGTCATCGTTCACAACTCTGGAGGCCAGAAGTCCAAGATCAAGGTGCCAGCAGATTTGGTTTCTGGTACGAACCCTCTTCCTAGTTTGCAGATGGTTACCTTGTGAACTGGACTTTGGCACTTGCCATCTGCCTCTGCATGGATTTTGTTTGTTTGTTTTGCTTTTTAGGACTGAGCCCACAGCATATGGAGGTTCCCAGGCTAGAGGTCGAATTGGAGCTGAAGCTGCCAGCCTACATCACAGCCACAGCAACTCAGGATCTGAGATGCATCTGCGACCTACACCACAGCTCAAGGCAATGCCGGATCCTTAACCCATTGAGTGAGGCCAGGGATCGAACCTGCATCCTCATAGTCTCTTGGAATAGACCATGATGGAAGATAATATCAGAAACAAATGTATGACTGGGTGACTTTGCTGTACAGAAGAAACTGGCACAACACTGTAAATCAAGTATGCTTAAATAAAAAAAATAATAAAATAAAATGCCATAATACAAAACCCAAAAAAAGACATTTGTCCAGCTGTATAATTGACATTTACCATAAAGTCACTGCGTGTTTGACAGAGGAAATGACATCCTGACCTATGGAACAGCATACAGAGCCCAGAAAGTAGATTCTAAATTATAAAAATGAAAAATAGGCTTTCAGTGACATCTGAAATCAGGTAAAATGGGATGGGTTATTGAATAGATAAATTATAATATTTGACTACACACTTGAAAGTTATTTTTCCATTATGACACAAGATACACAATACTATGTTTGATTTTAAAAAGTAAATAAAGTTCAACTAAAAAAATTTGATAAAGATGAAAGAACCATTTACACAGCCTTCCTAAACTAATATTAGAAAGTAAAAACTTTGGAGTTCCTGTCGTGGCGCAGCGGTTAACAAATCTGACTGGGACCCATGAGGTTGCAGGCTGGATCCCTGGCCTTGCTCAGTGGGTTAACCATCCGGGGTTGCCGTGAGCTAACGTGGCTCGGATCTGGGGTTGCTGTGATGTAAGCCAGCAGCTACAGCTCCGATTCAACCCCTAGACTAGGAACCTTCATATGCCGTGGGTGTGGCCCTAAAAAGCAAAAAATAAATAAATAAAATGCTCACTTGTTCTCCAGATTTTTTGTAGACACACAGTTCTTGCCAACTCAAAACCTGATAACAGTGAATTCTCACCTCACTTATCCTATCACAACATCCCTTCTCCTGCTCTGCCTTTACCTGTTGAGATTTGAGCTCCTGACTGGGAAGTTTTTCTCTGAACTGAATGCCTCCGGGTTCCATGGCAATCACCTAGGAGAAGTCCTAAATATTTTCACTTCGAAGAGTAAATGCATTTAGTGCACACTCCATCAGGGAAAATTGCTTTAATGTGTTTATTTGTTGTTTTTGAGTTTTTCTCTGTTCTGGAGGACTCTGATGCAAAGCAAACTCCTCAGTGGGGCCCAGAGGTTAGGCCAGGACTCAAAGGTGGTTCCAATACAGACCCAGACTGTAGACTCAAGAAAAGGGGCTGCAAATGACATTAATCTCGAGCATGCAGTGGTTTGTCCTGTGAGGGAATGAGCCCCCTGTAATGGGAAGTATTCAAACTAAGACTCCATGTAAGTCTGATTGTTAGGAATGCTGAAATAGATGTTAGTGATCTTTAGGCCTACCAGATGTATTTTACTAAGCAACAAACTGCAGTTTGCAAAGAAAGAAATTTTGCATGTTAATACGAAGCATATGGTCTGCCCCTCTGTGTTCATGGCAGCACTATTCACAATAGCCAAGACATGGAAACAACTTAGAGGTCCATTGAGAGATGGATGGATTAAGATGTGTTACATCTATACAATGGAATCCTACTCAGCCATAAAAAGCACAAAATAATGTCATTTGTAGCAACACGGATGCAACTAGAGATTGTCATGTTAAGTAAAGTAAGTCAGAAAGAGAAAGACAGGAGTTCCCGCTGCGGTGTAGATCTGGTTAAAGATCTGGTGTTGCCACAGCTACAGCATAGGTCACAGCTGCAGCTCAGATTCAATCCCTGGCCAAGAACTTTCATATGCCACAAGTGTGGCAAGAAAAAAAATAAAACAAATAAATAAATAAAAAGAAACAAAGGGAAAGGCAAATACCATATGATATGACTTATACGTGGAATCTAAAATATGGCACAAATGAACCTATTCACAAAACAGAAATGGACTCACAGACAGAGAGAACAGAACTCTGGTTGCCAAGGGAGAGAGGGAAGGGAGTAGAATGGTCTGGGACTTGGGGGCTGGTGAATGCAAACTCTCACATTTAGAATGGATAAATCACAAGGCCCTACCATGTAGTGCAGGGAACTCTATCTCCTGGGATAGGCCTCGATGGAAAATAAAATAAAAAAGAATCTATATGTACGTATGACCGAGTCACTTTTCTATAGAACATAAATTGGCACAACATTGTAAATCAACTATACTTTAAAAAAAATTAAAAATAAATAAATAAAAAAGCATTCCCACTGGAAGAAGAAGGAGGAGAAAGGGGAAAGGAAGAGAAGAAGGAAAAGGAGAAGGAAGGGGAGGGGAGGGAGAAGGAGAGGAAGAGGAGGAGTTTCCATCATGGCTCAGCGGAAACAAATCTGACTAGTATCCACAAGGACGCAGGTTCGATCCCTGGCCTCGCTCAGTGGGTTGAGGATCTGGTGTTGCTCTGAACTGTGCTGTAGGTCACAGATCCGGCTCGGATGTGGCGTTGCTGTGGCTGTGGCATAGGCTGGCAGCTACAGCTCTGATTCAACCTCTAGCCTGGGAACCTCCGCATTGCCTCGGGTGTAGCCTTAAAAAGACAAAAAAAAAAAAAAAAGGAAGAAGAAGGAGAAGAAAAAGGAGAAGGGATGGGGAGGCGGAGGAGGAAGAGAAGAAGAAGTGGAAGAAGAAGACGAAGCAGAGGGAGGTAGAGGGGGAGGAGAAGAGGAGGTGTATGGTCCATACCTCAAGTCACACAACTGCAGGCTGAGCTCAGAACTCCTCCAGGTCAGAGTCTTTGGAGTCAATCAAAGAACTGGCCTTGAGAACTGGAAGGGAGATGCAAACAGTTTCCTTTGGAGTGGATAAGCAGTGGGATCCTGCTGTATAGCACTGGCAGCCAGGTCTAGGCACTTACGATGGAGCACGATAATGTGAGAAAAAAGAATGTTATGTATGTACGTGTGACTCGGTCACCTTGCTGTGCAGCAGAAAATTGACAGAACACAGTAAACCAGTTAGAGTGGAAAAAAATAAAAATCATTGTTAACAAAAAAAGAGAGAGAGAGAGAACTAGAAGGGAGAAGCCTCCCCTGGCCGCCACATAACTGACATGGTAACTGCCTTATGCCCCAGAACTAAGGGCACACTTCCCCCGGGGGCAAAATGGTGCTTGTTTCTCCCACACAGCAGATTGGAAATGGGTTATTTTGAGTTGCTGTGCTATCCCTAGTTAGACGCCCAATAGGAGCGAATATTATAAACCAAAAGATATATTGCGAGAATGTTCACAGCAGCCACCAAAGCAAAACAACCCAAACGTCCATCGAAAGCAGAACAGGCAAACACACAGCGGTACCGCGGAATACTAGGCAGGGAGGAAGCAAAAGGAGTGACCTGCAGCTGTCCAGACACGGGTAGAGCTCACAGCCGTGACTCGGGTGAAGGCAGCCAGGCACAAAGGAATACGTACTGGAAAATCCCCTTCATGAAGAGTTCTAGGAGTTCTCATTGTGGCTCACTGGGTTAAGAACCCAACTAGTACCCATGAGGAGGCGGCTTCGATCTCTGGACTCATTCAGTGAGTCAGGGATCTGGCATTGCCGTGAGCTGTGTGGTGTAGGTCGCAGACGCGGCTCAGATCTGGCAAGATCGGGCATTGCTGTGGCTGCAGTGTTTTTCGGGCAGCTACAGCTCCCACTGGACCCCTAGCCTGGGAACTTCCATATGCTGATGCCCTAAAAAAAAAAAAACAAAAAAAACAAAAGGGAGTTCTGAAACAGGCAACCTGGATCTCTGGTTGTAGAAATCAAGACAATAGTGATCTTTAGGAGAGAGAGGGCAGATTGGGAGGATTTAGGAGGGGGCTTCAGACCCCAGACAGGAGGAAAGCACAGATTTCCCGCTGAGGTTCTGGGTCCGCTCCAGGGTGATGAGTAAGCAAGGCGCCCTCTTCTGCACCGGTGTCTCACTGTCTGAGTTTGCCTGGGGCAGTTCTGACCCAGCCTGCTGACCCAGCTCCCTTTGCTGATAACATCTCCCTTCAGGCCTCACGTTGTCTTGTTTGGGCAGCAAAAGGTATTCTCACCCCTGCTCTGAAAGCCCGTTTCCATGCTGGAGTTCCCGCTGTGGCGCAATGGGGGATTGGGGGCATTTGGGGAGCACTGGGACGCAGGGCCAATCCCCTGGCCCAGCACAGTGGGGTCAGGGATCCAGCGCTGCGGAAGGAGGCTGCAGCATTGCTGCAGGAAATCCATATGCCTCGGGAAGGCCAAAAAAGGAAAAAAAAATGTGTTACCATGCTAGTAACCAGACAGACCCTCATGAAGGGCAGTGGGCTAAGGGATGTGTCTGTGATGGGGACTTCTTCTTGGCCCTTCATGCTGTCACTCAAGGCTGTCCAGCACTTTCTCTTGGGCTCACGACAGCACCTCTGGTCCACCCACCACTCTCTGCCATCCTCCCTGCTCCCACGCCCACCCCTGCCTCCCTCTCCCCGCTTAGCCTGGCTCCTTTGTCCCCTTGAGTGCCCTGCTGCCCCTCCCTTTCATGTGTGGTAATTGGTCCATGTCTCTGCCTCATCACCTACCACGTCTGTCACTTGTGCAAGCATCTAGCATCCGACAGGACTGAGAATTCTCGCACATCCTGCACGTGGAGGGTACCTACTCGCCAGCTTGCTCGGCCACCGCTGACTCCTGGCTGAGTGGAGACAGCCAAGCGGTCACTGCCTCAGCAGACATGTATCAGGTGCCTGCTAAGCACCAACACTGGGGACGCGAAGGTGGGAGTTGCCTGGGAGTGTACAGAAAACGTCATGGCTCCAGGGTCGCATGAGCACAAGTTAGGGAAACGAGTGATGTGATGGGCGCTGATGGGCCACTTTATGGGAAGTGGCCGAGGAGGTCTCGGCCAAAGGTGGGCAAGGAACGCGGTACCAGGAAACAGAAGGAAAACTGACAAAGGGAGAGGGACCCCGGGTCCTCCGGGCGGAGGATCCCCACAACCAGCCAGGTCGGAGGAGCAGGCGTGGTGAGTGTGTGCGGTGAACCGCGAGGCGCGGCAAAGCTTTGGCTTTTTCTTTAAGTCTAGCAAGAGGTCATCAGAGGGTTTCAGGCGCAGTCTTTGCGGTCAGGTTTTCAAAACACCTCTCGGTTCTGTGAGGCCCCGAAGCTAGGCAGGGAAGGGCCTGGGAGGCCCACAGGGTTCCAAGTCACAGCGAAGGCCGAGCCGGGCAGAGGGGCCCCGCACTGGAAGTAGTTGAGAGGCCAGTTGGAGGCAGAACAGAGGGCTCCTGACAACAGATTGGCTATGGAATAAGGAGAAGAGTCAGAATTCAATACCATATCCCTTTGGCTGACCTCATGGGCCACTGGCAGGGCTACGTGCTCACGCATCAACCCACCCTCAGCACCCCCGGCCCATGGACCAGCTTAGAGGAACCTCCAGGGAACACGTGGTGTGCGGGCCCGTCCCCTGGGTCCTGGGTCATTCCTCTGACCTCATGAGTCAGCCTGGCCCTGTGCTGCCTCTAGCACCCACTGCGACTCACCTAAACTGGGCTGTAGCAGGGGAGAAATAGACCCCGGGTTACAGTGCCGCACCCTGGGCCAGTCCTGGAGCTCTCAGACCTGCGACCCCAGAACCAGTCTGGGGCAGGAAGCAAAGAGCTTTCTTTCAGGGGCTGGAGCTCCCTCGTTGACACGACACCTCCCATGGCCTTCTTTTCCCCTCCCTCCTCCATCTGCCTGAAAATGAATCAGACTCACTTCCTGGGCCTTCTGGGGACACCTTGGGCAAGTTTCCAGGTCTCAGCTGAAGGTCCGTGTGACACAGACCTCGTTTCCCCCAGCACAGCTCCCAGCATCTTTTGCAGAAGATGCTGCCTCTCTCCTTTCTAAGGACGTGGCCAGGGCCTGTGCCCCAGCCCAACGTCCAGCATGGGACTTTCCACATTTCACTGTTAACTATACACACATACACACACACACACACGCGCGCACACACACACACACACACACACACACGCACACATATATCTTTTTTTTTTTTTTGCTTTTTAGGGCTGCACCTGCAGTATATGAGAGTTCCCAGGTTAGGGGCCAGATCAAAGCTGCAGCTGCCACTCTACACCACAGCCAGAGCAACACCAGATCCGAGCCATATCCTTGACCTACACCACAGCTCAAGGCAATGCCAGATCCTTAACCCACTGAGCAAGGCCAGGGATTGAACCCACATCCTCGTGGATGCTAGTCGGGTTTGTAACCCACTGAGCCACAACAACTCCAAGTATTAACTACGTATATTGAACTCTTTCCCTTTACACACTTGGTTTCCTGACACTTAGATTGTGATCAGGGAACCTCCTCTTCCTAGCTCGTGTCCAACCCTTTCTACTATTTAAGACCTACTAGGATGTCACCTCCTTCCTCAGGACGAGTTTCAGGTTTTTTGGTTTTGGTTTGTCTTCACGGCTGTACCTGCAGTGTATGGAAAGACGTTCCTGGGCTAGGGGTCGAATAGGAGCTGCAGCTGTTGGGCCTTCGCCACAGCCACAGCCACGTCAGATCCCAGCCACATCTGCAAACTATGCCTCAGCTTGCGGCAATGCTGGGTTCTTTCTCTTTCTTTCTTTCTTTCTTTCTTTCTTTCTTTCTTTCTTTCTTTCTTCCTTTCTTTCTTTCTTTCTTTCTTTCCTTTTTTCCTTTTTAGGCCCTCAACAGCAGCATATGAATGTTCCAACTCTAGGGGTCGAATTGGAGCTACAGCTGCCACCGGCCTACACCACAGCCACAGCAACGCAGGATCCAAGCCTCCTCTGCCAACCACACCACAGCTCATGGCAACGCTGGGTCATTAACCCACCGAGCGAGGCCAGGGATTGAACCCGCAACCTCATGGTTCCTAGTCGGAATTGTTTCTGTTGTGCCAGGATGGGAACTCCCAATGCTTGTTCTTAAAACAATGAGTGAGGCCAAGGATCAAACCCTCATCCTCACAGACACTATGTCAGGTTTTTAACCCACTGAACCACAACGGGAACTCCCACCTGTCCCATTCTTTGAAAGAATTTCTCTTGGTATTGAAGTTTCCTAACTTCCCAACAATGTACTTGTCTTCAGAGTTAACAGAGTTTTTTTATTCTTCTCAATGTTTTTGGAGACCTAAAATTCTGTGACCTGTGCAACTAAAATGTATATTATTAAGGGCTAGTAAATCCAAGCCCTGAGGTCCAACTGATGGATGGAGGGAGCTTTGCACTCACTCATCAGCCTTCTCTGGAAGGCATTTCCTTCCATAACATGTGCCACTAGGTGCCAGTGTTGTCCTACCTAAATGACCCTCAGAAAGTACAGGTGGTCCCCACTTGGGCATACTTAGCCTTCTTGAAAATGATTTCTTTAAAAGAATGTAGAGAGGCTAGGTCTAGTCTGTGCCTAAATGGTTGTAACTTATGTTTTTGTATTTCTGCACCATGTCATTAAACAATGTAATGAACAAAAAGACTGATGAAAAGGAAGTACAGGTGCTTATTAGGTAGTATTTAATTAGCTTAGAGGTAAAAAGAAAAGAATGATTTCTGTTGAAATGCTCTTGACTTTACAAACCAGTGGTGTTTAGTTCTTGCTCATTGAGTGAATGCAAATGAACTGAAAATTCATATCCAATTTAGAATACTATTTCACAAGGAACTATATAGCTAAATACACACACACACACACACATACACACATATAGTGAGAGATAATATAGATTTACATATGAGCTCTTTAATAATAAATTTCTCTATTGGTACCAACTTAGAGTGCAAGTAAATTGTTTCAAAAGATCTTGTACCATAATAACTACTTTAAACATAGTTTGTCTCAAAACTCAATTAGAGGCAAACTGATGCCAAACTCATATTCTTTGGTCTGTGTTTTGTGCTGTGTCAGGATATGTACAGAAAACCGTGTGGTTATTACTTGGTGATCATTTCGCCATATACCTCCTTAATCACTGGAGGTGCATAATTCATGATCCATACAGTCACGCCTCCCAAAGAAGATGAAGAAGTGAGGTCTGACATCAGGAGACGTGAAGGCATACGACAGTTACTAGAGTTATTTTTTGGGTGTGGGAGAGAGAATTCAAATCAACTACGGTATGTTTTCTGAACATGTGAGCATATGAATATGTGTTTTCTAAAGAGTAAGATTAATGGTTGAACATTAGAAATCAAAATGTTCATCATTATAAACAGTTGCTGGTAACATATTTCTAGCAGAAAAAGAGAAGGACCCTTCACTTTTTGCTTAATGCTCATTTCAGGACACATCCCATGTATTATCAGCCTCTGCAGGAAGTGGTTCTCATTCATTTTATCGTGTTCCCTGAGATTTAAAGCACCTCTACAGACAGATAGCAACAAAACGGAATTTTAAAAAATCACCAGCTTCGGAGACAACCTAGATGTCCATCGAAAGGTGAATGGATTAAGAGAATGTGATATATATATATATATATATATATATACACATCACGTTTTTAACCCATTGAGCCACAACAGCAACTCCCACCTGACCCTTTCTTTGAAAGAATTTCTCTTGGTATTGAAGTTTCCCAACTTCCCAACAATGTATTTGTCTTCTTAAGAGTTAGCACAGTATTTTTATTCTTCTCAATGTTTTTGGAGACCTAAAATTCACACACAATGGAAGGCTACCTAGCCATAAAAAGAACAAAATAATGCCATTTGCAGCAACATGGATGAAACTAGAGACTCTCATACTAAGTGAAGTAAGTCAGAAAGAGAAAGACAAATATCATATTTTATCCCTTCTATCTGGAATCAAATATACAGCACAAACGAATCTTTTCACAGAAAAGAAACTCCTTGAGTTGGAGAGCAGACTTGTGGTTGCCTAGGGATAGAGGAAGGGAGTGGGATGGACTGGGAGTCTGGGGTTAACAGATGCAAACTATTGCATTTGGAGTGGATAAGCAATGAGATCCTGCTGTATAGCACAGGGAACTGTGTCTAGTCACTTGTGATGGAGCATGATGGAGGATAATGTGAGGAAAAGAATGTATATATGTATGTGTGACTGGGTCACTTTGCCGTCTAGTATAAAATTGACAGAACATTGTAAACCAATTATAATGGTTTAAAAATAAATCATTTTTGATAAAATCATTTAAGATAAAAAATAAAAATCATTTAAGATGAAAATATTTTCTAAATAAAGAATCACCAGCAACTGCAGCAATGATAAGCATTACAGGCTGCAAGGTATATGCTCTTTTCCATCCTTTTACAGTAAACACATCATTGGGAAGCTGGGAAACTTCAAGGCAAAGAGAAATTCTTTCAAAGAAAGAGACAGATAGGAGTTCCTGTTGTGGCTTCAGTGGGTTAAAAACCCAACATAGTGGCTGTGAGGATGAGGGTTTGATCCCTGGCCTCGCTCAGTGGGTTAAGGATCTGGCATTGCCACAAGCTAAGGCGTAGGTTGCAGATGTGGCTTGGATCGGCATTGCTGTGGCTGAGGCCTAGACCTCCAGCTGCAGCTCCAGTTTGATCCCTAGCCCAGGAATTCCCATATGCCACAGATACTGCTGTGAAAAGAAAAAAAGAGAGAGGGAGAGAAATAGGTTCCTCAAATTGAGAATTTCATCACTTTAGGAAAACTTTCATTCTTATCTCTCGGAATATGGTCTCTATCAATTCCTCATACTCTGTTCTCTGGACTTTAATAGGATTTATATTAAACTTTTTCATTTAATTAAATTTATTTATTTATTTATTTATTTATTTATTTAGTCTTTTTAGGGCTGAACCTGCAGCACATGGAGGTTCGCAGGCTAGGGGTCGAATCAGAGCTGCAGCTGCCGGCCTATACCACAGCCACAGCAACACAGGTTCTGAGCCACATCTGTGACTTACACCAGAGCTCATGGCAATGCTGGATCCTTAACGCACTGAGTGAGGCCAGGGATCGAACCTGCATCTTCACGGATACTAGTCGGGTTCATTAAACACTGAGCCACACAAGAACTCTTCTCATTTTATTCTTTATTGGTTTCCCCATACATATATTCAATATCTTTTCTATATTCCAGGAGTATTTATGAACCAAAAAAACGCATCAATATTTCAGTAGTTTATTCAAGGCCTGACTATCAATAAAACCAACACTGATCACAATGGCTAATTTTAAGGGGAGCAAAATCACAAGGTGGAAAACTTGCCGGACAAAAACAACATGTGAGAGGAGTTCCTCCCGTGGCACAGCAGGTAAGGATCAGCCATTGTCTCTGTGTCAGCGTAGGTTCAATCCCCTGCCTGGCGCACTGGGTTAAGGATCCAGCGTTGCTGCAATTGTGGCGTAGGTCACAATGGCAGCTAGGATTCAATCCCTGGTCCATGGAACTTCCATACACCACGGGTGCTGATGGGGGGGGAGGGGGCGGGAAACATGTGCGAGGAAGGGGTGATCGGAACGAACCCATTCTAAGCTCTAACCATCACATAAGCATGAAGATGGGGTGACTCAGGGCAGATATGATACCGTGTTTGCGTGGTAAAGAATGACAGGACTCCACAGTGGGAATGCATCAGTTTGTTTAACCATTCTCTTGTTGAAGGATGTGTGGTCTGCTTCTAGTTTTTGGTGGTGTCCTTTATGCTGATGTCCCTGCAGCCCCCGGTTTCCATCTCTTAGGGATAGAGAAACCACCAGTGAGGCCACTTGTGTTGGGTCCATCCAGTGGCCGCCCCAGCTGCCTGGTCGTCTCAGGTTAAGGGGAAGTCCCAGGCCTGTGGGGGTGGCCGAGGAGGCTCCTGGGCCATATCCTTGCTATGTTGGAGTCCCTCCGGCACGTTGTCCCCAGGGACCTCGGTATCCTTGGTGGACAAGGGCAGCCTGAGGCCCAGTGGGGAATGAAAACGTGTCCTCGGGTGCTCGTAGGAAGCACTCTATATCGGTCCCCTTGCTGCTGTGCCAGCTCACTGGTGGTGTCATCCAGGGCAGTGACCATCCCTGAGGTGCCTTCTGTGGTCACTTGGGGTTGGGCAGTGCTGGGCCAGGGTGGCTCACTCTGTTGGTTAAGAAGAGCTAAGAGGTTCTGATGCTCCAGTCCTGGGATTCCAGCCCCTTTCTCTTACTTCTCGGGGCTCTCTTTGGTTGACTCTTGCATTATTTCCATATCTACAGTGTTTAGTAAGGACAAGAAGGGAGAAAATGGTCCCCATCATCTGTACAGACTAGTAGTAACCTGGTAATAAATGTGTAAACAAATAGGTTGCCCAATTTACTCAAGAAATAGAACTTCACAAATTTCATTGTAGGTGCATCAAAAATGAACATGGACCGATGACTACTGAAATCATTGAAACGACATTGAAGATATTTACAGAAAGCAGCAACAACTGTTACATTAATCATGCATTGTATGAAAAAGTCAATGAATATAAAATTAAAATCTTATACACGTCTTTCCAGATAATTAAAAATGAGGAAAACTCACATAATGTTGTATATCAACTATACCTCAACAACAAAAAAGTTTTTTTTAAATAAGGAAAACTCTCAAAATAAGTTTAAGATAGTGTAACTATATAAATCACAGTTAGGAATTCCCTTCATGGCTCAGTGGTCAACAAATCTGACTAGGAACCATGAGGTTGCGGGTTCGATCCCTGGCCCTGCTCAGTGGGTTAAGGATCCGGCGTTGCAGTGAGCTGTGGTGTAGGTTGCAGACGCGACTCGAATCCCGCGTTGCTGTGGCTGTGGCGAAGGCTGGCAGCTCCTGTTAGACCCCTAGCCTGGGAATCTCCATATGCCGTGGTTACAACTCTACATAAAAGGCAAAAAGACAAAAAATAAATAAATAAAATAAACCACAATTAGGTATGTGGAAAAGAAAACCAATAGATCAAATTTATAGGTGTTCCAATCGTGGCTCAGTGGTTAACAAACCAGGCTATGAGGATGTGGGTTTGATCCCTGGCCATGAGCTGTGGTGTAGGTCACAGAGGCAGCTTGGATCCCGTGTTGCTGTGGCTATGACATAGGCCAGCAGCTACAGCTTCGATTCGACCCCTAGCCTGGGAACTTCCATATGCTGCAGGTGCGGCCCTAAAAAGCAAATAAATAAATGAAAACCTTGATAATTATGTAACATGATAGATGTTCAAATTATCACTACCTTGGTAATCACATCACAATTTATAAATGTGTGGAATTAAAATGCATACATCTTAATTTCACACAGTATTATGTGTCCAATATATTTCAATTTTAAAAAGTCCAAAGAAATGTAATAATATTCCCTCCAGCTGTTTCCTTGTCAGCACACTTCCTTCTTTCTAACACTTGCATTGATTTTTATGGAGTGCGCACACCATGATTTCTTTCCAGTTCTTTTTCCGTTATCATCAGGTCATTAGTCATTTTTTTTGCTGGTACAAAAAAAAAAATTCTCTAGGTATGCACACTTGTGCATTAACTTTGTAGAAACAGTTCAAAGAAGTGGGATAGCTGTGCCATAGAGTTTTAAAATCTTGGTAGAAAATAACTGTAAATATTATAAAAACATCTTAAATGCCGCTAATGTGAAAGCTAAGATACATCATTACATCGTTGTTTTAATTTCACTATCTTTTGTTATAAATATACTTTCATTGAAATTTTATTCTGTTATAAAATCTACCTGTGAAACTGTCAGGCCTCGTTCTTACCTGGGAATTTATCTCTGAAAGTTGAAAAAAAATGTTTTTCCATCATTAGTGTTCCGTTTATATTTTATTGCTCTCTGCAGAGACCATTTTAAACGTCAGTAGTTCCCTAAGGTCCCTGGGGTTTATTTGCATATTAGAAATGCATGCAGTTACTGAACTAGTCTTATTTCTGTGTCTCACTTCCAAATTTGTGGACTTGATGATTCTCCTCTTTTCCCTTGATTAAATTAACTGCAGGAACTTCATACAGAAGTTCCTAGGCCAGGGATCAAACATGAGCTACAGCAGCAACTTGAGTCACAGCCAGGTCCATAACCCAGTGAGCCACCAGGGAACTCCCAATGTTGTGGCTTTTCTAGCATATGTCCTCTTCACCCACAATTGTGTTTGTGTCCTGGGAGGAGACCTTCATGTCCTCGCACGTTGACACAGCCACACAGGACCTGGTGCAAATATCTGCTTGGTAAACCCCTAGAAGGACATTAAGGCACAGAGGTTTACATTCGACTTGGCAACAAATCTCATTTTGTTTTTTCTCTTAAAGGAAGATATAAACGCTTTCAGATTTCCACTAATGATGAAGGTGTACATGATTCGGCGTTGAAATCTCTGCTACGAGGACATTCATGCTACTTGAAAACTTGATGCATTGTGCAACACCTGAATATGTCATTAGTTCCAGACTTCGACTCTGCTGTCGATCTCATCAGTGTTCGTAAGCCCAGGTCCAAATCCTAACTGCCACTTATAGCCTTAACATAAACACAGTCCTCCGTATTTGTGAGCCTTATGGTCCCCACTTTGGAGATGGGGATGAAAAATGCATGGACTTTTGAGAAAGAGGGATAATGTTTTTAATGACAGAGTTCGTGGCCTGGCACTTATTAAGTACTGAGTTTATGTATTTATTTTAAAGTTTGCATTATAATTCTCATTGAATAAAACCGATACCCCTTTGCCACCAGAAAGAACCTTACCAAGCACGACACTTTTCTCCTTGGAGGTCACAGTCGCACTCCGTTGTCCTGGGAATAATCTAAACTCCCTGATCGGCCACATGAAATAAAAGTTTGCTTCTCTAATCTGTGTTTTGAATCCAACCGGATCTCTTTTCACCTCCTTACCTATTGCCGAGTAACAAACCATCCTAAAAGTTAGCAACTTTGAACAACCTGCAATTATTATCCTACAACATCTTTGGATCAGGAATCCAGGCCCAGTCGCCTGCGCGGGATGAACGACTTAGCTGGTTTTGCGTGGGATGTTCCTGGTTTTCGCCCTGAAAATCTGGCATTTCAGAAATCCTCCAGTCCAGGGCACTCCGGGATGATTTTCCTGAGATGGTTCCAGTTACAAAAAATGAAAATTCTGCACCCCAGACCCTGCCCTCCGTCCTGGGCTCCTCGGGATGGTTGGTCACCGTAGGTCCCAGGTCTGTCACAGGCTGCAGCAAACAGCCTGTTGACTACTCTGTAGTCATTCGAAGGCTCCTCTCTCCTCTGGGGAAGCATCTGCCTCTGAGCTCACAAGGTTGTGGGCACGACTCACTCCTGGGCTGGCTCCTGGCCAGAGGCAGCCTTCAGTTCTTTGCCATTCGGGTCCCTCCAGCATGGCGGCTTGCTTCATCAAAGAAGGAAACCAAGGCAATGGAGAGACGTGGAAGCCATAGGCTTTTATAACCCAGTCATGAAGCGGGGTCCCCCAAACTTTGCCATATGATGCTGGTTAAAAGCAAGTTACTTTGTCCGGCACTCATCCAAGGAAGGGGGGGACCCGGGGGTCACTTTAGGAGTCTTTCTAAAGCATTCACCTCTGGGAACCTCATTCTAGAATTACTGAGACCTTAACTTTACAAAAAGACTTACAGTTTATTTATAGCTCAAGGAACTCTTCCCAGTATTCTGTGATGATCTGTATGGGAAAAGAATCTGAAAAAAAAGGGATGTGTGTACATGCATAACTGAATCAGTTTGTTGTACAGCAGAAATTAGCACAACATTACAAATCAACTCTACCGCAATAAAACTTGGAAAAAATCAACAAAAACAAAAACAAAAAACGTACAGTTTTGAAGTCGTTGTTGTGTTATGTTTTTAGGGCCACACCCGCATCAGTCATACGGAGGTTCCCAGGCTAAGAGTCGAATCAGAGCTACGGCTGCCAGCCTACACCACAGCCACGGCAACACAGGATCTGAGCAGCTCCTGAGACCTACACCACAGCTCACGGCAACGCCAGATCCTTAACCCACTGAGCGAGGCCAGGGATCAAACCCATGTCTTCATGGATACTAGTCAGGTTTGTTACCTCTGAGCCACAACATGAACCCTCTATAGTTTATTTCAGTTCTTCTCCCGATCCTGTAATGCCCTTAACACTCTGAATATGACTGGAATATATATTCTTCATAATCAAATCCAGTTTCTACTCCATTCTATAAATATCCCACATCTTCATGCCCTCACATTTCCCAGGCAGAATTAATTAGTCAACCCCTCTTTTCTCATAGCATTGTCAGTATTAATTTAGTGGCTGTCATATTTGGCAATTCCTTTTTTTTCCAGGTCCCAGCAGAAAGATCTTTCTTCATCCGTACATCTACAGAACAGCTCTTTCACATCACACCTATTCCATAAGTGCTCCCATCCCCCACACCAGGAAATATCATCATCACTCTCAATCTCACTGAATAGTCTTAAGAAGGATTTAGAACATTAAAGAAGGAACATTAGGAAAGGCGGGTCACCATAGGAAGGGATTGCCTGTACCAAGAGGCATGATTAATTTAGAGAAACTCCACAGAGGTTGGAGAGAATTACATCAGTGGTTGTGATTTAATGCTGAATCACCCAACTGTTTCACCTGTTCTTGGTGTCTCTGGGGAAAACAGAAACCTCCAGGACTGCTCCACCTCGTGCTGGCTTTCTGAGTAATCTATCACCGTACTCAGAACCATGGCTCACAGGGTGGAGAGGCTTTGCTGGTTCTGATATGATATTTATCAGTCCACACCATCATCACCCGCAGCTTTGTTGAGGCCTGCAGAGGACTCATGGAAAGCCAGAGAGACTGAAGACATTTTTTTTCCTGCTCAAGGTATGTATTTGTAAAGATTTAACAAAAGGGACATCCTGGGTGAAAATAGCTCCTTCTACACACATTTCATAGACTTCTACAGTCGCAGAGACCACAAGAGGTCACCCAGGCCAGTGATTTCAAAAACAGCCCCTCTCACAAGATTTTAATTTATCTGCTCTTTCAGAGATGGGACAGATGGGAGCCACTCAGGGAAGTTTAAAGAGAAATATAAGAATAGATCTTTGTGACCTGTCAGATTAGGGTTCAGCTTTGCCAGTCTCAACACAAGCGGCACTTACTGTGCCTGCAATACCTGGTCTTGGGAGTGAGAAGGAACAGTCTGAGCATGTGCTGGTCACAGGAAGATCTGCACTGCTTTGCTCAGGGGACCACGTGCTAGTGTCTGTTCAAGTCCAAGGTGTGCAGTTGACTCCCTGCTTCATATTTGATCCTGCAGATAAACGTCAGGTTGGGTGTAAGAGTAATTGGTCTACGCTATAGAAGCAGGGCCATGTAAAACTAAGTAACTGTCAAAAGAATGAGGAGGGAACTACAGTCAGTATCTTGTAATAGCCTATGAGGGAAAAAAATCAGAAAAGGATTTGCTGTATACCAGAAACTAATACAACATTGTAAATCAACTATATTTCAATAGAAAGCTGTTTTGATAAATAAATTAAAAAATAAATTTAATATAACATTTAAAAGAAAAAAAAACAAAAGAATGAGGGTGATTTATGTCAGCTATCTCTAATTTATTATTACATATAAGAAATACAAGTTTCAAATCTCTTTCTTATATATACATATATACATACATATGTAATATACACATATATAACATATATATTATATGCGCATATATAATCATATATCATGATTTGGGTGTCATGATTGTATAGTGCATTTTTTATACACAGACACAGTTAAAAAATGGTCGAGTAAACCTATATTCCCCTCCATTCCTCTGCATATGTCTACACTGCCCACCTCTAGCTATCTATTTGCTAGAAACATGTCCTTTATCAGATATGTGATTTACAGATGTTTTCTGTCAGTCCCTTGTTTCTTTTGTCATTCTCCTGTCAAGGTCTTTAAAACTTTCTGAATTTTGATGAAATTCAATTTGTCAAAATTTTCTTTCCTGAACCCTACTTTTGATGTTGTTTATTAAAACTCATCATCAAGTTCAAGGTCATGAAGATGCTTTCCCATTTTCACATAGATGTTTTATTATGTTACGGTTTACGTTAGGTCAGTAATGCACTTCAGTTACTTTTTGTGCAAAATGTGAGGCCTTAAACAAGGTCTATTTTTTTCTGGCACATGGAGGTCCAACTTTACCACCAGCACTGGTTAAAAGAATATCACCTTCCCTTGAGTTGCCTTTGCGTCTTTGTTTGAAAACCAGTGGGTTATATTCAGATGAATTTTTTCCGGGCACTCTGTCCTCTTCCATGTAGCTATCTCGCCATCGTTTTGCCAATGCCATACTGTCTTGATGACTGTAGCTTTATGGGACGTCTAGAACCTAGACTTGGTGAGTCCTCCAATTCTGTTCTTTTTCACAACCATTTTTTTTGCCTTTTTTTTTCTTTTAGGGCCGCACCCACAGCATATGGAGGTTCCCAGGCTAGGGATCTGATAAGAGCTGTAGCCGCCGGCCTACGCCACAGCCATAGCAACACCAGATCCGAGCTGCGTCTGCAACCTACACCACAGCTCATGGAAACGCCAGATCATTAACCCACTAAACGATGCCAGGGATCGAACCTGCAACCTCATGTTTCCTAGTTGGATTCGTTAACCGCTGTGCCACAACAGGAACTCCTTTCAGAAGTGTTTTTAGTTATACCAGTTCTTTTGTTTTTCTTTCTATCTTATAGAATCAAGATTATTGGGATTTTTGTTTACAGTGCGTTGAATCTATAGATCAAATTGTGAAAAAACGACACTAATACTATTGATTCTTTCAATCAGTGAATGCAGTGTGTTTTCTTCTACTTAGATTTTCTTTTATTTCTTTCACCAGATTTTGGCGTCTTGCAATTTATCTTCATTTATTTGATTAAAAATTTCATTTTTGGAGTTCCCTTCGTGGCACAGCAGAAACAAATCTGACTGGGAACCATGAGGTTGTAGGTTTGATCCCTGGCCTTGCTCAGTGGGTTAAGGATCCAGCGTTGCCATGAGCTGTACGCGGCTCAGATCCCATGTTGCTGTGACTCTGGTGTAGGTAAGTGGCTACAGCTCCAATTGGACCGCTAGCCTGGGACCCTCCATATGCCGTGGGTTCGGCCCCAAAAAAAGCAAAACAAAACAAAAAATTCATTTTCAAAATTATCGGTATATTACAGATATTTTGCTATCGACTTTTATTGATTTCATTTTTTGTTTTCACTGAAGTGTAGTTGGTTTATAATCCTGTGTTAGTTTCAAATGTACAGCATAGTGATTCAGTATTTTTGCAGCTTCTACTCCATTAGCTACAAAATAATGTGTATATTTCTCTGTGCTGTGCAGTATATCCTTGTTGCTTATCTATTTTACATATAATAGTTTGTATCTGTTAATCCCAAACCCTTAATTTGTCTCTCTCCCCTTTGGTAGCCACTTATTTGTTTTGTTTTTTTTGTCTTTTGTCTTTTCTTAGGGCCACCCCCATAGCATATGGAAGTTCCCAGGCAACAGGTCAAATCAGAGGTAGAGCCGTCGGCCTAAGCCACAATCACAGCAATGCCAGATCTGAGCCACGTCTGTGACCTACACCACAGCTCACAGCAAGTCGGATTCTTAAACCACTGAGTGAGGCCAGGTATTGAACCTGTGTCCTCACGTAAACTAGCCAGATTCGTTTCTGCTGAGTCACAATGGGAACTCCTAGTTCATTTTCTATGTCTGTACATCTGTTTTGCATGCACATTCATTTGTATTATTTTTTAGATTCTACATGTAAGTGATATCATACGGTATTTATGTTTGGCTTATTTCACTAAGCATAATATGCTCTAGGTCCATCCTTATTGCTGCAAATGGCAATATTTCATCCTTCTTTAAGGCTGAGTATTTTTCCATTGTATGTGTATATACATCTTTATCCATTCATCTATCGATGGACACTTAGGTTGCTTCAGTATCTTGGCTATTATAAATAGTGCTACAACGAACATAGAGATACAAGTATTTTATGAAATTAGTATTTTTATTTCCTTTGTAAAAATTCCCAGAAGTAGAATTACTGAATCTTATGATAGTTCTATTTTTACATTTTTGAGGAATCACTATACTGCACCAACAGTGTACAAGTGTTCCTTTTTACCACATTCTCTTCAGTGCTTTTTATCTGTAGACTTCTTTATGATAGTCATTCTGACAGATGTAAGGCAATATCTTATTGTGTTTTTGGTTTGCATTTCTCTAATAATTAACAACCATAAGCATCTTTTTTTTCTTTTTTTAGGGCCTCAGCGTATGGAGTTTCCCAGGCTAGGGGTCAAATCACAGCTACAGCTGCTGGCCTACGCCACAGACACAGCAACAGCTACAGCCACATCAGATCCTAGCTGCGTCTGCGACCTACACCACAGCTCATGGCAATGCTGGATCTTTAACCCACTGAGTGAGGCCAGGGATCGAACCTGCAACCTCATGGTTCCTAGTCGGATTCATTTCCACTGCGCCACAAGGGGAACTCCATGATAAGCATCTTTTCATGTGCCTGTTGGCTATCTGTATGTCTTCTCTGGAGAAATGTCTATTCAGGTCCTCTGCCCATTTTTTTTTATTGTTTTGTTCATTTGTTGTTGTTTGATATTGAGTTGCATGAGCTATTTGTATGTTAATTTTATTTTTTTGAAAAAAAATTCCCCCCCCCAGCTTATGGAAATTCCTGGGCCAGGGACTAAATCCTAGCCACAGCTGTGACCTTACACCCACTGTACCACAGAGGGAACTCCTGTTTATTTCAGATATTAACCTCTTGTCAGTTCCATCATTTGCAAATATTTTCTCCCATTCCATCAGTTGTCTTTTGTTTTGTCAATGATTTTGTTATTTCAGTCTGACTCACTTCTAGTCTTTGAACATACTCTGGGTCATTTTTGTTTTTTAGATTTGTTAAGGTGTGCTTCATGGCTCAAAATGTGGTCTACCCTGATGAATGATCCAGACACAATTGAGGAGATGAAACAGGAGTCTACTAGATAAATCATTTATAAAGTCAATTAGGTCAAGCCCATTTGATGTTTAGAAGCTCTGTGATTAGGTGCTGACACATTTAGGGTTACTGTATTCCTTAAAAAATTGGCTTATAGTAATATGCAGTCTTTATCCACGATTCTAATTTTGTTCTGAAGTCTGTTTTATCGGAGCCTTCAACCTATTAACCCTAGATATTTTAAATTCCCCTCTGACAGTTCCAAATCAGAGTGTGGTGCTGATAATAGTTCTATCTCTTCTGATTGTGTTTCCATTTATCTTTCAGTATCCTCATCATATTTTGTTGAAAACTATATATTTTGTAAAAACAGTAAAAATGAAATAAATATTTGGATGCTGAGACACGAGCATGCATTTACCTCTGCCAGGATCCTGATGGGGGATTTATGGTCATCTATCAAAGATCTAGGTCTTAGTGTGGCTTTGGGTCTACCCTCTGCATGTCCTCTAGAGAGATGTGTCTGATGGTGTTCCCCATTTCATTACACTATGACTGTTGCGTTTCCCCACTGTGTGCTGGTATGGCTCTAGGGCTGATATGGATGCATTCTCTGCGGTTCTCATGAAGCCTCAGTGTTGGCAGGCATCGAGAAGGTCAGTTTCTGGTGTGGTCCTCACAGATGTTCCTGAGCCTCATCCAGATGTAACACTAGGTCCTGGCACTCCCCAGAATGGAGACTTTTTCCTCTGTTCTCCTTCCCCATAGGAATGAACTTCCAGGGTGCCCATGGGTCCTATCCTGTTGTCTTTCCCTCATGTGGTCCTTACAGGAGACAGGAGCAATGGATCTTTGCAGGAATTTGGCTGCCGTTCCTTCCAATACAGAGCAACCCACGGGAAGCTTCTCAGAGCTCCCATGATACCCCCATCTTTCAGGGGGTACCTGAGGTAAAAACATGCAAGTCTGAAACCCTAAAGACTTCAACCACTTATGCCACACCACACTCTACCTTGAGTGGTTCATTAAAATTTCCAGCTTGATCTTGCTGCGATGTTCTCTGAAAGCATCAGCTCCAGGTAAGCAAATGGTCAGGTACGAGGTATTGCTTCCCCCTTTTCATATTAGTTGTCTGCCCTATGACCCCAATTCTCTCCCGAATCCAACAGAAGTCCTTACTTTGCAGATTACTCAGGTTCGCTCCTGTAGTAAAACTGTGAGTACTTCTCTTTCCAGCTCCCTAACACTCTCTGCATCAGAAGCCCACATATCCCATTACACATGAAACACACCTAGTGAAGAAGTAAGACCAAATGATCTTTTCAGTGCATCACTTTTCTAAGATACCACCCATTAATGGTAACACATTAATGTAACACATTAATGGTAAGTTAATTAATTAATTATTCAGCACTCTTCTTTCTCAAAAAAGAAAGCATTTTGAAAATGTAAGATTGTATTATAGTGGTTGCTTTATTCCTGAGAATGCCAGGACCTCCTTTAACTTTTAATAAGGACACATTGTAGAAGAGAGCATGGGAAACACTTAGTTCTACCAATCCAGGGGAGCAAGTTAGAAATCACTGTGGGAGACTAATGATTCTAGCCACCCTGTTGCTTTGGTCTGAGTCACTATTTCCAACATGAACATTCACTTTTCCAGAATTTATAACCCAATAGCACATTTCTTCATTGTGGTTATAACGAGGGACAAATTAGCTTCTAACTCAATTTGCACGCCTTGGAGAAAAATAGCCTATGGATGGTTTTCAAATGTAGGGAAAAAAAAAAAAAGGAAACCAAATTTCCATGACAATTTAGAGCCAGATTAAGATAATTTACTGTGCTAATGAAATTTCAAAATTCCTCATCCGCCTTTAGGAATGAGGTGCTCATTTAGTTTACTGTTACTCTAAACATTCCAATGAGGTGAATAAGAGCCAGATGACCAGGTTCAGAGCCCTTCCCTAACTGCTCCCTACCCTCCTTCTGGGCCTCAGAGGACTCTGCTCTTGTTTCTGATTGGAAAGTGGTTATTAGCACTGCACCCTGTCTGGGACCACAGACAGTTCTGCTGCAGCACTTATTTCTACCAGCTTTTCAGTGAGGTTACTAGGCAAGGTAATGAACTCCATGTGAATTTAGAAAAAGTCAAGGATCATATTACTTAAATAAATGCTCCAAGTAGTAGTCTAAGCTAGTGCAGTAGATTTTTGGGTACATTAACTAATTCTGTGTCCACATATATGCAAATGCCAGGTTATCAGAACTGTTGTTTTTGTACCCAACAATGTTGGGTACAATGTTCACTGTGTCTCAACAAAAATCTACAACAACAGCAATAGTAACCTGGATGCTTTTTAAAAGCAGAATTTCTTTTTTCTTTCCTTTTTTTTTGTCTTTTTGTTTTCTTAGGGCCACACCCACAGCATATGGAGGTTCCCAGGCTAGGGGTTGAATCAGAGCTACAGCTGCCGGCCTACACCACAGCCACAGCAACGTGGGGTCCAAGTCGAGTCTGAGACCTACACCACAGCAGGCTCCTTAACCCACTGAGCGAGGCCAGGGATGGAACCCGCATCTTCCTGGATACTAGTTGGGTTTGTTAACCACCGAGCCATGATGGGAACTCCAAAAAGCAGAATTTCTTAATGCTAAGATAGTATAATTTTGCTTTAGAATTTAAAAAAATATAAACAAAAAATAGAATAAAAATAAAAATGGCTCACGTTATCCACCAAGGTATAATTTATAGTTTTGACAAAATTTAGTTTGACTCTTTTATTGCACATAAGTATCACATTTTATAATATGGTATCCGTTTTATACTGGCATTCCTAATAAACTAGGAGAAACTTATTTATGTAAGTCCTCTACATGTGTGAAACCATTCACTGGAAATATTTCAAGGGACCACTTACTATTTGAGAGGCATAGTGACAGTGAAAGGGAATTAAAAGAAAGGATGAAAAAAGGAAATAGTGGGTGGAAGAAGGAAAGGAGGAAATAGGGGAAATGAAAAAAGAAGGAAACAAGGGGAGGGCCCTGGCCCTGGAACTTCCATATGCTGCAGGTACAGCCATTAGAATATGATTAAAAAAAAAAGGAATTAAAAAATCCTCCAAATTTTAAAAATAGGAGAATGTAAATATAGCAATTTTCAAATGCCTTAAAAGAAAAACTTAATGAAAACTTCTAAAGAAGAGGGGAAAAATATTAGAACAATATACGGTGACTCTAACCTCTTACCTTCATCCACAGGAGGTGATACGTAGAGGTGCATATCAGCATTTGAGCAAGTAAGCAATTAAGTTCTTTGTGGTTACATTTTACTTTGATGTGTTTATCAAAAGGCACAAGAGTAAAGGGGCCACAGCTTCCTCAAGGGCGCCAGCATCACCCCAGCTTCACAGTGCTATTTCCTTCTGATTTTCACTGAAGTATAAAACAATGCTTCGATATAATTCATAACGATTAAGTGTAAATGTTTAAGAATAACTAGTAATATTAGCCCTAATTTGTTATTTACATAAAATAATGTCTGCTTATTTTTGTGAGATCAATTAATCCACAGCCTTTGAGTTGTTTCTCGGAGTTTTACTGTTTCTCTCTCAGCTTTGTACTTTTTCTGGATCTGCTCTCTTGAACCAGAATTTTGTTTATACCATAACGTTTTCCTATAAATTTCCATTTAATACACTTATACTCCATAAAGAGTGTGTGTGTGTGTGTGTGTGTGTGTGTGTGTGTATGAGAGAGAGTGTGTATGGTTAAATTTATTTTAAAAGTATATGTGATTTTTTTTCTTCATTGATTTAATGATGAAAAGATATTTCACTTGCCTATATATTTTCTGGTGAATTTCAATATAAATACCACCATTTATTGTTCTCTTATCTTGACACTAGTGCTTCCAAGACTACCTAAGGTATAGGGCCAGGAGTTGGTTGGTTGGTTGATTTGTATGTTTTAGATTTCTTTCCAAACATGATGTACCAAATTCCTAATAATAGATAGTGGTTAAACTGCTATAAAAGTTTCTATAATATTTTTGCCACTGGAGTACAGAGTTGGCCCCAGTCAGGGGGCCATCAGCCAATGTACAGTGGGGGGTGGGGGCCTCCTCTACTTGCTCCAGGACCCTCTCATTAGACCTGTATTCCCATCATCCTCTTCTACCATCCACTGATATTCATGCAAAATCTCCAGGTTATAAAAGAATTCACGATCTGATTTGAAGAAAGAAATTTATTTTCACTCATATTGCCTAAAATCTCTTTGACCAAAGTTTCAAAGATTCCGTCACTAGGAAAATCCTGATTTTCACAGAATTTGAGAGTTCCTGGAAGAGTGTTTTATAGATTGCAATGCTCTTTCCTGCTCATTAGCTCCTTTTATTGTAACAAAAACCCATTTAAGTTGGCAGAGGGCTACTCATTACTCCATTTTATTGTCTAAAAAACCTGATTTGCAGGTAGTTTGCTTAATGTCTCAGAAATAATAAATATCAGAGCCAGGTCTGGGGTACAGACTTTAGAGATTTTCCTTCTCTGGTACAGTTCAGTTTAAAGATGCTGAATTTCGGTTTCTGCTTTTAAAACACAGAAAATGTATGGTGAACTTTTGTTTCCTTAGCTACATAAGAATACAGTTATTCATTTACTTCATATGCCTGTTCTTCTACATGGGAATTTACAGCTCAGCTGTTTTCAATCATAAAATACAAATTTGGTACTAGGACTTGGGTAGATGAAATCGTTGGAACATTTGCCCCAATTCCCCAACACTTAGGAAACTGACGTATCCATTATCTCATAAGATGCATATGCGGTGCATTTTAGCCTCTGGCATTGGCACACTAGCCAGCCGACTTGCACCCCTCCGCAGACCCAGCGTGGTTCTGAGCAGCACAAGCCATCCTGCTTCTGCGCTTGAAGATCACCACCCAGACCCTCTCTGCAGCCTCTCTGCCCTGCAGCCTCTGATGTCTCTGCCTCTGACCCTTCCGTCTGTCTCTGTAGCCTTCCTTCTTGTCCTTTACCACAATGCATTCTCGCTCCTCTTTTCTGCATCTCTGCCGCTCCTTCCATCTTGCTCCTGGATGGATTCTATTCTTTCTCAGAGTCTTCTCTCCATATGCCCTTACTGCCTTTGGCTGTTGTAACTTTGCTGCACCTTATCCGACTTCGGCCTTTTTGCAGAGCTCAAGAATCAGAACTCCTGCTGCCTAAGGACACTTCTACCTAGATCTCCATCCATCGCAAACTGACCAGCTTATCTTCCCACAGGTCCTATTTCTATTACTGGCCTGAAAGATAACCTCCTCTCTGTCCCACCTGGGAGAAGCATCCAAATCTAAAGACTTCCAGACAAGCTGATTTGTACTAAACTGAGTCAGGGTAGGGAAAGCCATCCCAGAAGAAGGAACCAGCAGGTATGAGGGTGGCATTTCCTATGTCGGGTCTGTCACGGTTCAAGGCGAGAGAGTGGCCAGAGATTTCAACAGACAGTTGAGCAAGAAAGATCAGGTGGACAGGAGTTCCCGTTGTGGCTCAGCAGTAATGAACCTGACTAGTATCCATAAGGACTTGGGTTCGATCCCTGGCCTCACTCAGTGGGTCGGGGAGCCGGTGTTGTTGTGAGCTGTAGTGTAGGTGGCAGATGTGGATCGGATCTGGCATCTCTGTGGCTGTGGTATAGACCCTGATTCTGATTCGATCCTAGCCTGGGAATTTCCATATGCCACAGGAGACCAAAAAATAATAATAATAATAAATATAAAAAGGGAAGGCAAGCAAATTACCAAACTTGAAACATTGTGATTAATAGGATAATAAGAAACGTGCTGTTTCCTGTTAGTTCTTGGGGGAAACGCAGCCTGGCATGCAGATGTCATTTCTATGTACCTCTACTGGTTCCTGGTTCCATTTTTCCTCTTTTATTACTTATAACAAGTTTCCCGAGAGTTTTTAATGCAATATTTGTTTACTCCAAAATAACATATTTCCATTAAAATCACTGCAGAAGGAGAAAAAAAAAGGAAAAGACAGACCAGGTGGGAGGAAGGATTTCCTCTCAAAAGAAGGAACATTTTTAGTGGAGGTCTAGGAAAAAAGGTCAGATCGTTCTGGGCTAAGACGTGAATGAAATATAAGAAGATAAAAACAATGTAGAAAATTCCAGAATTTTGACTATGAAAGAACTAGTGATGAGAGAGAGAATCAGAATGCTACTACAGCATAGGGCATAAAGGAGGAGATTGAGAAAACTTTAATTATATTTTAGCAGAAATTATTAAAATGGGAACCTTCTGGTTTTAACCTCATTTTAAACCTTCATTAACACATTTTGAAAAAAAAATCTATTTTGTTGATTGTCCTTCTACAATAAGTGTAGTAGCTGTTCCATGTTTTATTAAATGAATGAACCAAACATTTGATTGACTTCCTATATTTAACAGTTCAGTTATTTCCTGTCCTTCCAATGGCTTGTATAACACTATCACAGGTACATTCATAAATTACGTCTTTAGGACATACAACTAGAAGCAAAGCAATTGAATAAAAACAGGGAAACAATTTTAGAGAGGATTTGATGTTGAAAATTGCCCTCTTGTGAATGTATAGTGAGATACTCTCTCAGTTACAGCCCTGCATATTTCCTAATCTTGAAATTATTATTTAAACATGTATTTACGCACTTGAAAAAAATAAGTAGCTTTGTTTTCAATTGAAATTCTTTACTTATGAATGACATTGAACATCTTTCATGTTTTTGTCCATTTATAATTCTCTGAATTTTTTCCCACCCTTTACTTGTTTTTCCATAGAGATATTTTTTGTGACTATTGGTATACAAATTCCTTAAGGTTACTAAACCACTGTGAGTAATCTTGTTTTCTGTGAGTATCGGAAAAGCCTGATCTATGACTGGCTCAGTCAAAATAGAAACTGAATTCTCTGTTAAGTGAGAGAAGTCTAGGGGAAGGCACTTAGGTGCTCATAGAGTAAACCCAAGGGCTCAAGCTCCTACCTACCTTCCTTTACCACTGCCCTCTGCATACGGCTTTCACATTTAGGAGCACTTCATAGGCCAATCTGGCTGCTGGAGCTCTAGCCATCACGTCTACCTTCTGGGACATCAGTAGATGGAAGTGGGGAGTAATGAAGAATCCCTCTCTTTTAAATATCTTTCCTAGAAGTCCTCCCAGCATGCCCACTCCCTGGACAGAGCTGAGTCACTGGACACTCATAGGTGCCAACATGCCCACAAAAAGGAGACTTTTTTTCCCAGATGGCTATATACACAGGTAGAAATTGGAGTTCTGCTGCTCCAGGTTTACACATGTATACACATACTGTGGGGCTTTTCCCCCCATATTTATAGAATTTGCTATCTTTGTATAATATAATATAATGTGATATGATAAATCTAATGTAATATAATATGATAAATATAAAATATATAGTTATGCAAAAGTGTCACTCTGAAATGTAATTATGTAGTTAATATCTTTTTCTTTCTTTCTTTCTTTTTTTTTTTTTTTGATACAGAGAACACTTAGATATTTTTCCCTACAGGTCAAAATTATATTGACACACATTTTTCTCTTGCTGTTTTGTAGATATCTTGCCTTTTGCATTTAAATCATCAGTTTGAACCTGACAGCTCTAATGACTTGAACCCAGCCAGAACCCAGATTGGGACTTGAACCCACATGCTGGGACTCGAACCCAGCCAGAAGGCAGATTGGGACTTGAATCCATGGTTTTTAAATTAGAATCACTCACTTGCTGTCTGGACTTAATGAGGTTCAGGTTCTTTGTGCCTCAGCACAGAAGGAATTCAGCGAGAGACAAAGTGATAGGCAAGAAATAGATTTATTAAGATAGGATGCTTATGAGAGATGCAAGTGGGCAGGCACGGAGGCTCTGCTCCAGGATCTGGTGGCCTACAGTTTTATCACCCAAGGGGAGTGGGGAGGGGGAAAAGACCACCTATTCCTCTTCCTTCCAATAGTAGCTCTTCCTTGGTCCCCAGTCAGAGAGTATTTGACCCTATAAGGTCAAATTAGGACAGTCATGGTGCTTCTTCAGATCAGCAGAAGAGCGGTCCTTAAACTCCTGCCCTTGGCCTGAACCCGAATGCAGGCCTGACCCCACCCCCCACCCAATGACCTGAGGCCTATCTTGAGCCTCCACTAGTCAAGCAAACCTGCCTCCCTCTGATGGCCTTCCTGAGTGGTCACCAAGCCACAGGGATCTCTCAAAGCTCCCCCTCTCCATCCATGGTCCCCCACTGGGACCCCCACAACCCCCCGTGCAACTACCCTGTTCCTTCCCTATCAGATCCTCTTGGAGTTTATTTTGGTACACGATGTAATCTAAATAAATAAGTAAACACATGGGTAAAGGTTAACCGTTCTCCCAATGCCATTGACGGTAGAATCCATCAGTTCACATGCACCCTTCTCTGCCCCAGCTCAGCAGCACCCCTGGCCAGACCACTGTTCTATCTCCACCCGGATTCCTGGGCCATCCTGCTTCTGCCCCTCCCCATGTCCACACAGGAACAAGCCTCTTCCAGAATATCTGTGACCACTTCTCTCTTAGAGCCACTCTGCTCTTCGTACTGAGGACACCTCCCCACCCCCAGGAAGGTTAGCTAGACCCAAGAGTGAGGACACCTGCTGAGATTCTCTCCCGCGGCCATACTGGCTCCCTCCTCCTGGTCATGGTCATGGTCATGGTCCCAGTCACACTGACCTTACCCCTGTGCTGCCAGAATGTGCTCTCCATCCATTCTCAGATGAAACCAAGAATCTGGCATAACCAAGAAGGTTTAGTGTTTTTTATGGGACTTTAGCAAACTTCTTAGGTTTTTTCATATAGGTCCTAAATGTTTCTTAAGAAATTTATATCTCTGCTGAGCATGAATTATTTTCTTGATGAGAAGAATCTTTGTCTCGCCTGATGGTCTAGTGGATCACAGCTACTACATGAGGAAGTTATTTATGTGTGTATATTTATTTTTAGCAAACCACATTACTGAACTCAAACACTGTAGTCTTTTTCCAATTTCTCTCCAGTTTTCCAGGAAGACCACGGTACCATCTGCAAATAATAACTCTGTCTACTCTGCTTTCAGAAGTCAGTTCATTTAAGTTGCTCTTTATTTCACTCTCTAGAATCTTCAGAATGACTTTGAAAAATAGCAGTGATGGAAAGTTACCTCTGCTATCCTTTTTTTAGGACTGAACTTGCAGCATATGGAAGTTCCCAGGTTAGGGGTCAAACTGGACCTGCAGCTGCTGGCCTACACCACAGCCACAGCAATGGCGGATTCAAGCTGCGTCTGCAAACTACACCACAGCTTATGGCAATACCAGATCCTTTAACCCACTGTATGAGGCCAGGGATCAAACCTGCATCCTCATGGATACTAGTCAGCCTCATTACCGCTGAGTCACAACAGGACAAGAACTCCCTATCTTTTTTAAATCTCTCTCTCTCTCTCTTTTTTAATTCTTTCTTTCTTTCTCTCTTTCTTTCTTTTTTTGTGGCACCCACGGCATGCAGAAGTTCCAGGTCCAGGAATGGGATCCATGCCACAGCAGTAACAGCACTAGATCCTTAACCCACTGAACCACTGTGGAACGCCCCCTCTGCTATCTTGTATTGTAAGGTGGCTGTGTTGAATGTGGCATAGTTCTGCAATATGATTGCTTTAAGGAGGTAAAATTGCATTGCAGGGAAGGTACTGGGAGTTTGGGATAAGCAGAGGCAAACTCTTATATGTAGAATGGCTAGTCTACCTAGTATTAGGTAGAACCAGAGGTTTCAAGCATGGGTGGCCCCTCAGGGCCCCTTTGGACAGTCTCCTCTAATACTTGGATCCACTGCACAAGGTCCACTCTAGATTGACCATTCTAGAAATTTATTAAGCACTATTAAAAAAGATCCTTATATATTCAAGACTGTCGCATTCTATGAAATGTACCTCATGGGAAGTTGAAAAGTGTTTCCTAAAAAAAAAAAAAAAAAAATGGGGAGAGAGAGAGAGAGAGAATGCAATAGTAAAAAATCGAATTCCAGAAAGTCTCAATGAAACAGAGTTACAGTGCTCCTTTTCAATGGTAGGCATCCTTAAAACCTTCAACTGTCCAAGTTCATTGTGAGTCACCAAGAAGGAAACAGTGTAAGCAGCCTTCCCACACTGCGAGACAAAGCACCCCTCACAATGCTAACACACATCCACCAGAACAGCTGATGTTGAGAAGCTGATGTGAAACATTACTGGAGCAGAGTTGCAGGGGTGGGGGTGGTAGAAGACTCACTTTGATGAACCTACAGTTTCCAAAGCACATCTCCAGAGGATTTCACAGACTCAGGCTTGTTTCATCAGCAAAGGGCCCTCTAGGTCAGCAGGATGATCCGACTTGCTGACTCCCAGGGAGAGAAGGGATGGGGCTGACATCACAATGGCCAGACAGTGGATTTGCCTGCAGCCCAGCCTCTCCCTCCAGGCTCCCACACACACGTGCCCACAATGTACAGGTGCTTACTTACATGTTTTTCTCCCTGACTAGGTTAAGAGTTCCCCAAGGGGAAGAAATTTTAGGTTTCTTCTTTGTCCCCAGCAGCAAACACAATCCCTAATCCAGCACAGGCACACGGCACTCCCTTTTGCATGGAGCCAAATACACATCTAGATTTATCTTCGGCTTGCCTGCCTTGCCTAAACTTAGGATTCTTCAGCTGTTCGGTTTTACTTCCTCAATGATGCCATTACCAGTGCTTTGCTCCCCACTTCCAACTCTGTGGTGTTGTGTTTTTTTTTTTAAGGAAAAATGCAAACAGAAGATCTCGTCATGGTGGTGTGGGTACCATGGCTGACTGTGCCTCCTAGAAGGACTGTGGTCATCTGTCCTAACCACAGAGCCGCCAATCGAGGGAGCATCCAGTTTGTTGACTTTCTGGGAGAGACCTGCACACACTCTTTGCTACATCTCTTTACTACATGGTTCTCTGCAACTGAACTCCCCCACCTTTTTATGACGCTGACTTAGAGCAAGACTTTCTGTGCCTGGGATTCTCTTCATGGGTGTTCCACTTACCTACTCTTCTTACCTAATGACTCCCAAACTTAATGCTTAAAAAGTAATGAATTACCACATCTCATAGTTCTGTGGGTGAATTGGGATCAGCCGGGTGGTTCTGTCTTGGGTCCAGCCACGGTCAGATGTTGGCTGATGACGTGCTCGTGGAAGGTGAACGAGACATCTCAGAGCTCATCACAGGTCTGATGCTTGGTGCTGGCCATCCTGACAACCAGGGGGATAAACTGTTTTGGTTTTGCCTGTACTGTCCCAGTCTAGCACTGAAAGTCCTGAGATACCACAGAGAGGTTCAAGAGTCCACCCCACCTATGAGAAAAGTCCATTTTTCAGCAATTAATGCGGAAGATTAGAGGGAAAATACAAAACTCATATGGAAACCCACAAAATAGGGGCTGAAAGCAACAATGATTTGCTTTCAGTGGCAAAGATTACTCACCTTTAGTGGCCGCTGCTGTGCTTTCCCTGGACCACTGATGTTGGGGAGCATGATTTGCAGTATATTAACAATGGGTCCTCCATTACACCCATCCCATGATGGGACTCGTGTGTGACTTATGTGCATCATAATCAGCGGTCCATCTCTGACTTTACCTGTGAATTAACAACCATGCTTTGCCTTGAGATGCTGCCCATTTAATACGTCCCATTAAACATTGTGACTATGCTTCCTGCAGTTTCAAGTAATGAAAATAAGAGCAGTTATGGTACCAATGCCAGTGTGATCCACGCATCACCCAAAAAAAAGCAGACACATGTCTAGGTTAGTTCAATAGCAGATGGAATAAAGCACCCAACTGGATCAGGAAGATAAATAACCAAAACGGAGCACACTACACAACAGGCAGTCAAGGATTTGGCTGTGAGCGTTCATTTGAAGATGGGAAGTCTTGGAAGAGACTGACAAATCCTTCTACATCCATCAAAAGGTATTTTCTTGTCTCTACCCAAAACACCAATGCTTAGTCAAAAATAATGGCTATTGGAATTGTGGTTGCCAAGGAAGAAAAAGTTGGGGGAAGAATGGAGTGGGAAGCTGGGGATAGAAGACAGAAGCTATGATACATGGAGAGGATTAAAAAAACAAGGTCCTACTATAGAGCACAGAGAATTATATATAGTCAATGTCCTATGATAAACTGTAATGGAAAAGAATATGAAAGAGAATATATGTATTATATATATAATATATACACACACACACGTACAACTGAATCAATTTGCTGTAAAAATAGAAGTTAACACAACACTGTAAATCAACTATACTTTAATATTTAAAAAATGAAAGAAAAATGGCTGTTGAATGGCTTGGACACACCATATGAGCAAACATGCATTGTCCTATGAGTTCCTCAGTTGCTCAGACTGAGTAAAACTGCATTTCCCAATTGAGAGATTGCCACTAAAACGTCCTGTGTGCCTACAAAGGGGAAATTGTAATAAGAAAGCCTTTGTCTCTTGCACACAGAGCTGACTCTGAGTGGCCAGTTGTAATTGCCACAGTGTCAAGTGGTGTTTTGAATCATGGCAACACAAAAAATTGCTTCTCCTTGTTCATGGGTGCTTGGAGGTGAAAAATGGAGTTTCAAAAAGCATCTTCATGTCTGTGAAAATTTAAGTGAACAGCAGAAAACATGAAGCAAAGTCTGTTGGTATCTTGTTTGGATACAAAGTAGACTTGACTTAACCATCTACACATTTGGCAGACAATGCTGTGTAATTTCAGCAAATGGCATCTATTATATATGTATTACTGGGTTCGCTTTGCTGTACAGTGGAAACTGACAGAACATTGTAAATCGACTATAACAAATTTTTAAAAAGAAAATGAAAATCTCAAGTGCTAGATGTGCACACTTTGAACACAAAACAGTAAGAAGGAATGTCATGTGACATTTTAAAGGCACAAATTTGCAGGGAGGCGGCGGTAGTGTATTTTACATAAAGGAGCAGAAAGTGAATTACGTTCCCCTCATTATGTCTGGCACTGCGCTCAGAACTTTGTGTAGTTTATCCCATTTAATCTCCTTTTACAGATGGGGAATCTGAGTAACTGGACTAACTAGACTGAAGATATACAGTGACTGAGGGCACGTCTAAACCCGGAACCTGCTTCTGAGTCCAAAGTTCTGACTTCAGAAAGTTATTTGAAAGGTCAAAAATATTCTGTTCTTTCTTCAAGTCACAATTTCTGGGTAACTCATCTTAAACAAAGGTAAAAGCCAAGTGCCAAACTCAGAGAAATCTGAGTATCATACCCAGAAGACCAGTGGTGTCTATCCTCATTCCATTAAAAGCTCTTACAAAATTGTTTGAGAAAGATGAACCCGTCCAAAGAAAAACTGGGGAGAGTGTATGAACTAACTGCTTGCAAATGATGAAGCGTAAACAGACAGGAAAGGAAAACACACTCAATCTCTCTTACATTCAAAGCTACAGCCTTGAGTTTTCCACTTTACCTTTTTTTTTTTTTCAGGGCCACACCCTCGGCATATGGCTGTTCCCAGGCTAGGGGTCGAATTGGAGCTATAGCCACTGGCCTACACCACAGTCACAGCAACCCCAGATCCGAGCCACATCTGTGACCTATACCACAGCTCACGGCAATGCCAGATCCTTAACCCACGGAGTGAGGCCAAGGATTGAACCTGCGTCCTCGTGGATACTAGTCAGGTTTGTTAACTGCTGATCCACGATGGGAACTCCTCCCCTTTACCTTTCTGATCCAGTTCCCTCTTCCAACAAAATGACACTTGAAAGCTGACTATAAAGGCCAATGTGAGAATTAATACTTAGTCACATGTCTATATGTCTAATGTCCAATACTTAGTCACATGTCTATACTTAGTCCAATACTTAGTCACAATATGTCCAATACTTAGTCACATGTCTATATGTCTAGTGCCTGACACCTTGAACGAATTAAAAACCACATAAAAGGAATGTATCAAACTGGCAAATACTTATTCATTTTTCAGATCCATGGTGTTGTTTCTAGAATCCCCGCTTCCCTTTTTTTTCTTTCTTTTTCTTTTTATAGCCGCACATGCAACATATGGAAGTTCCCAGGCCAGGGGTTGAATCGGAGCTGCAGCTCATGCTTACACCACAGTCACAGCTACACCGGATCCGAGCTGCATCTGTGACCTACACCACTGAGCGAGGTCACAGATGGAACCTGCCTCCTCATGGAAATTGTGTTGGGTCCCTAACTCAGTGAGCCATGAAGGGAACTCTCCCATCTCCTGTCTTATCTAGTGCTTCTACGGTTGTGGTGATGGCTAGTGTGATCTATGTATGGGGCTGGAGGTTGGGGTGTGCCCTATACTGTGTCAGAGGAGGACAAGGGGTGTCACTAGCCACTGCTGAACAGGTGCCACATGAGGAGATCAGAGGGCGAGAGGGAAGAGGTGTTCTTACAACATAAGTCATCACCGTGACTTTAATCCAGCTCCAAGGCTCACATCGATATAAGGAACATCAAACTAAGCATGAAGGCCAGCACTGTCATCATGCATGAATTATCACTGAAAAATCACCTGGACTCAGCCTTGGAAATTCAGCAGGAAGATGGGCGGAGCTAGTGTGGGTTAGTGTGTGTTGAATCCAATCTCCTCCATGTACTTGCTTGATCTCAGTTTGGTTCCCCTTCTAAGCCTTAACTTGCTCATCCATAAGTGGATTAATCCCTGTCTCGTGGGATGATCTTAAGGAGGAAACAAGGTCTCCAGAGAGATCACAAGAGGTTACAAGGTCAGAAGTAAGGACACTTGAACACAAAGATCGGTTGTGCTTCTACTGTCAAGTTTCAAGTCCCTCGTTGTTCTACGTAAAATGAGGCCATTACTTGTGGCCCCTCATCCTCACGTCTTTATGGCCCAAGAGTGTCAGTGTGTTCAGGGTGATGGAGAGAGCACAGGTAGGTTTTCAACTCACTCCTACCGAATGCACAACCTCTGACCTCCTTCCATGCCACACTGTGCATGACAGCTCCCCAGAAGGACCAAGGACCATCATGGAAACTATGACAATAGCTCGAAGGTGCCAAGGGAAATACAGCAAGCAATATACAAGCCAGATGTGTATTGTCTAGACGATTTAAGATGATGAGCAAATCCACTTCCACAAATCAAATTATCTGCTTGCTCCATCCCACGCTCCCAGCCACACAGAGAATCGCCTAGAAGGAGACATCATGTCAACATTTCCTGCCCCAGCTCCCATTCCATTCATGAAACTGGAAGGTCTGACTTTGCCTCAGACACAATCGCTAAAATAAAATGTAACCTCCACATTGTACATGGTCATAAAAGGAATGAGTGGTATTCTTAGGCGATGGTCGACAAAAAAATAAACTTGCCATATGCGGCTCTTCAGGAACAAGAGGAAGCAGAAGCTACGTGAGGGATTCTGTGAGTTCTAAACACAGACTTGGGAGGTGCCTTCGGTGCAGAAGCAAACGGTGGGATAGCTTTGTATGTCTCTAACATCTCTGTTGGCCTGCGGGCTTATTCATCCTGTGCCAGGCTGTCATGAAGTTGTCTGGGAAATATCCATAAAATGTGAGATCTAGAATTTCATGGAAGAACCTAGGTTTGTGGAAGATTAAGAGGAACAGTTAATCTAGAGCAGACCAGATTCTCGGCCTGATTGTGCAAACCTTAAGTCAGTCTTGCATTAAGCCTGCTTTCTCAGTGGTCAAATAGAGGGTATTTATACCGTAGCTATCAGAAGAATTGTCTTTTATCAAATAGATCTCATATTATATATATAAACATATATATAATATATAAATTTATATATAAATTTAAGATACCTAATAGCTGTGCCTGCTAGTACGAGTGTCTACATCTCCCAAGAAAGGGAATTGGGGTCAGAGAAAATAAAGGCACATCATAACATGAAGTTACCAAATGACAATGAGGAACATGCGTGTTTTGCGGCGTTTCCTGGATTGTCAATCGCACTGAGCAGACTTTTTCTGCATCTGAGGCTGAGCTAAAAGAGAAGACAGATAAGATCCACCTTTCCTTGTTGAATATTAACCTGGGCATTTTTCTAGGCTAAAGTATTCAATACAGATTAGATTTGGCTTCGAGGAACAGAAACTCTAATAAGTGGTTTCAAAAACATAGAGGTTAATTTCTCTCATAAAAGTCTACAGGTAGAAGTACAGAGCTGGTGAGCTGGGTCCACAGTCTCATCTGTGAGATGGCACTTTCTGTCTTTCAATGTGGCTTTCTGCTAATTTGTCAAGTGACCCAAGATGGCTGCTGGAACTCCAGCCATTCTATCAGGACTCCAGATAAGAAAAAGCAGTGAGTTGGGCAAAGGAACACCTGTCCCAGCTGGGTTAGGACCTTGAGAAAATTATCTGAGAGCCTCACTTAGAGACTTATATTTACATCACATCATTGACCCCAGCTAGAAGGACGCAAGGCAATGTTACTTTTTAGTTGGAACATGGCTACCGGAAATAAACAGAGGGTGTGTTCATGGAAAAGAAGAGGAAAAATGGAAATCAGATAGCAGTCACCAGTCTTAGCTATAGTTATAAGCCCTAATTTCAAACTACCCATCTGGAATAATGGGATGTATCTACTAAGTTAAGAGGCACTCACACATGGCAAGGTGCCTCACTGAATGTTGTGTCACATTACAGTAATTGATCTGCAATAACTATAGCAAATGGCGAAATGCATAGAAAAGACAACTGAATCTGACCACATAAAAGAGAGGGTTTTAGAATTCCCTTGTGGGGCACAGGAGGTTAAGGATCTGAGGTTTTCCCTGCTGTATCTTAGGTCACTGCTGTGGCACAGCTTCAGTCCCTGGCCTAGGAACCTCTGCATGTCTTGGGCACGGCCCCAAAAGAAGGATGGGGTGTTAGCCCCTACTCTGTACCTGTACCTTCCAAGTGGCTGTTACCCAAGAGTTGGTCATTTCTCTGCCTGAAGCCCTCCCAGTATCCATGCAAGGAAACGTGGATGGCCCATGTCTGTCACCTCTTGTGGGAGAATCACAGCCAATCCCAGCTTTCTTTGCTGCTGAGCTGTCTCTCAAAATTATTCTCGAGGGTTCCAGGCATCCGTTGATAAATAAACACTGGCAGCCAGGTGGTTTACATCTGTCGTCCACTTTCTGCACGACAAGCAGTATTCGCAACACTTTGCACAGACTGACTTATTTAATTGGTTAACGGAAATTTTGCGGGGTTGGCAATTGCTACCTCTAATTTAAAGATGAAGGAATTGAGCAGGCAAAGGTGATTTACCCCACAGAAAGCATATGGAGAGCAAGGCTTGAAGAAGGAGTTCCTCTGGGTCCAGAGCTTGACCAGGATACACTGAGTTTTACTCTCCTCTTCTTGTGCTCCAACTTGGTGACCCTCTGTAGCTGTCTTAGAGGATGTCAGACTCCTGCATTTGTAAAAATATCCTGTCGGGCCCACTCCGGGGTATAAGCTGATTCTTGCAGCATCTCCTGACCACTAGGATACAGGGCGGGGTTGGGGTGTGTCTAGCAATGCCGTCAGGCAGGATGCGCACCTTGGCATCCAATAGCCCCGAAAGCCCACCAGGAGCGAGGCAGCCTGCAACAGGGACGTTTTTGTTTCTTCCTTTCTGATCCAGTTGCCTTTACTTCTTTTTTTTTAACCTATTTTTTAACCAATTACACCGGCTAGATCTTCCAGCACTATGTTGCATAAGAGTGCTGGTGAGAATGGACATCCTTGCTTTGTTCTGAATCTTAAGGAAAAATCAGTCAGATTTTCCCCGTGAAGAATAAAGGAAGTGTAGATGACTGGCAAATATTTTTTACCCAAGTTGAGAAAATTCCCGTTTGTACCCTATTGAGAGTTCTGTCCTAATTTTGGATTTTGTCAGATTCTTCCTCTGCATCAATTCATAGGATCATAGGATTCTTCTTATTTAGCTTGGTTGGGTAGTAGACGACGTTGCTTGATTCTTAAATGTTGGACCAGGCTTTTATACTTGAAAGAAATACCACTTAGGAGTTCCTGCCATGGCACAGTCGGTTAAGAATCCGACTACAGTGGTGTGGGTTTTTTTTCTCTGATGGCTGCTTTACGACCCTTGTCAGGCAGTTCCAACCACTGACTCATCTTGGCATGGGCGTCAGTGGATTGTTTTTTCTCATGCATGCTGCGATTTTCTTGGTTCTTGGTAATGCTGTTGTATCCTGCCCATTTTGTCTGTTATGTAAGCAGACTCTGGATCCTATTTAATCGTTCATCTTAGCGGGCAGCCACCCTGGTGAGGTTCAGCACGCGGTTCTTGGCCTGCTTTGAGAGCAGCGGTTCTAATGGAGGATTCGTTTGCCGAGGCCTTCCTTGTGGTTGATATCCCCGGTTTATCTGGTGCTGCTGGGTTTCATCCTCATCCCTCTTGTGCTGCCTGAAAGGGTGACCGCCAAGCTTGCGCTCGAGAGGAAAAGGTGTGATAGGATTCTATCAGCTGGCCACCCCTCTCATGTCTTAGCCGTGTGCAGAGCGTGAGCTCCCTGGGCCAGGCTGCTTGCTGAGAATGGGGTCTTTTCTCACCTGTCAACCCTGGGGTCTCCAGGTAGACAAAGCGGACTTCAGGCCCAGGAGGAGAGGAACGCAGCCCTGGCTTCAAAGCTCCTCATCATTCTCCCATCGGGTGTTGTCACGGTGGCTAGACACTCTGAGAGGGGCTCCTGTTCACAGATGGTGAACAGGAGATGTACCCACTGGACCACCTTTTGTTGCTAAGATGGGGAGGAAGCCTCAGACATCCTCTCAACATCGTGCTCCTCCCGCTGGGCTGGGGTCCCAGGCCGGTTCACCATCTGCCTGCATTTCTTTTGGTTTGTCATTTTGTTTGGCCAGGACCCCAAGTCTGGCCTTCTGCAGAATAACCTTTACAAAGTTGAAAGGCTTCAACGAGCAGAGGAGAGTGACCAAGCGCTGGATGCCAGGCGCGCCGCAGACCCCATGGCTCCTAACACTGCACGAGGATTTTATTTTCCTAAAATAAAAATGCATGGTGTCATTTTTCCTGCCAGATGGGGCAGAAAGGGGAAGAGATAGTGCGTCTGTTTGTGTATGCAGGGGGGTGGGGTGGGGGTCATTACAAATAGTCAAAGGATAGGGGATGAGAAAACAAGAGGAAATGAGCAAAGAACATTCATAGAAAGGGAAACCCAGGGGTCACTTAAAGGTCTGTTAAATGACTCGACCTTGCTCATTGTGAAGGAATCACAGCCAAGACAAAAGACCCTCTGCTTCTTCTCCCAGGTTGCAGACACTTTTGAAGTGTAGTTTACTTTTGAACCTACTGGAAACAAGACACGGCTCTAAATGGTCTGTAAGCGAGTACACCGCCTGCCTTTTTGCCATCAACACTGGCAACGTCAGCAGTTCTATCAGGCCTTAAATTCTAGTCACACGGGTAACAAGCGTGTATCTCAGACGTTTTCCTTTTAAGGACGTGTATGTACACATACATACTTGCACGTGTGTGGTGAGAAGCACGCGTTCATAGTAGCATTCTGCATGGTAGGAAAGGACTTGGAACACTAGGAAAGGACTTGGAACACATCCTAAATATTCAGCAGTAGGTTATAAATAGAGGTTAAATAAATTAAGGCTTGTTCTCACTGAAACAATGAAGCACAAAATAGTCATTAAAATAGTCTCTGAGTGATGAAACGAAATGTCCCCTAGAATCATTCCGTGAAAAGGCTAAATGAGAAAAGTGTGTAAACCTCTTGCTCCTACTGATGTGCAAATAAAGAGTGGAGTGGGACATTCACTCAGTCACGTCAGTGCTTGGATGGTCGTGTCTGGACAGACGGACACAGAGGAAGCAGGGGCAGTGAGGCGGTGATGGATGTGCTCAGAACCCAGCATGGGAAATGGAGAGGAAACACACTTGCACCAGGCTAGTATTTTATAGCACTTGAATGTCCTACTTTTTTTTTTTTTTTTTTTTTTGCTTTTTAGGGCCATACTCACAGCATATGGAAGTTCCCAGGCTAGGGGTCGAATCAGAGCTACTGCTGCTGGCCTACATCATAGCCACAGCAACGCCAGATCCGCGCTGTGTCTGCAACCTACACCAGAGCTCACAGCAACGCCAGAGCCTTAACCCACTGAGTGAGTCCAGGGATCGAACTCACATCCTCATGGATCCTAGTCGGGTTCATTAACTACCAAGCTATGAAGGGAACTCCCTGAATGTCCTGCTTTAAATAAACATTTTTATGAAAAATAAAATGTTTTTATTATTTTTTTTAGTCTTTTTGCCTTTTTAGGGCCACATCTGCAGCATATGGAGGTTCCCAGGCTAGGGGGCTAATCAGAGCTATAGCTGCCGGCTTACACCGCAGCCACAGCAACACCAGATCCAAGCTGCATTTGCAACGTATACTAAAGCTCACGGCAACACCGGATCCTTAACTCACTGAATAAGGCCAGGGATCGAACCCGCAATCTCGTGGTTCCTAGTTGGATTCATTTCTGCTGCACCATGATGGGAACTCCTGAAAAATAAAATGTTTTTAGAATGGACTTTTGTGGGTAGAATATGAAACTTCATCAAATAAAATGAGAGAAAAATAAATGAGAAACACATATCTTCCCAGAGAACAGATAATTTTCCAAACTGATTTATCTAAAACTAACAAGCAAACAAACAAAATCATTTGCTGTTAGAAGATTTCCAAGAAGTTGTTGGCATAATTCTATAACAGTGCCATTTAAAAATGAGTACTGTCAGGGAGTTCCCTCTTTGGCACAGTAGGTTAAGGATCAGGCATTGTCTCTGCAGCAGCTCAGGTCGCTGCTATGGAGTGGGTTTGATCCCTGGTCTGGGAACTTACATATGCTGCAAGCGTAGTCAATAAACAAACAAACAAACAAATATAATCTGTAATAAAGTTACCTGGATCTAACCTTCTGCTTAAATAAAGTTTTCTTTTTTCTTTTCAATAATTAAAGACAAGTTTTGAACAGAATGAAGTTGTTTTTACTTTTTTAAAAAAGTATTATCTCATTTGTAACAATTGAGTTAACAAGAATGAATATAAGATACATCTTTTATCTATTCACTTTTTAAATTAAAAAAAATTATAATTGAATAGAGTTGATTTACAATGTTTCTCGTGTTAGTTTCAGGTGTACAGAAAAGTGATTCAGTTATATGTTTATATTTATATTTATATTTATATATGTTTGTTCATATGTATGTATGTTCTTTTTCTGATATTTTCCCTTGCAGATTATCACAAAATATTGAGTATAGTTCTCTGTGCTATATGGTAGGTTCTTGGTGGCTATCTACTTTATACAAAGTAGTGTATACGTGTTAATTTTTGAGGCTGTTTAATTTTTTTTCTTTTTATGGCCGCACCTGCAGCACATGGAAGTTCCCGGGCTAGGGGTTGAAATTGGAGCTGCAGCTGAGGCCTATGTCACAGCCACTGCAAAGCCAGATCCAAGCTGCATCTGTAAACTACAGGGCAGCTTGCGGCAATGCCAGATCCTTAACCCACTAAGCAAGGACAGGGATCGAACCCGCATCCTTGCAGACACTACGTCAGGTCCTTAACCCGCTGAACTTCAACAGGAGCTCCCGAAATATTGAATCTAGTTCCCTGTGCTACAAGGTAGGTCCTTGTTGATTATGTATTTTATATATAGTAGTGTGTCTATGTTCATTTTTTGCTGGTTGATTTTTTATTATTGAAGTATAGTTGATGTATAATGCTGTGACAAATTCTGCTGTACAGTGGTATATGTTCATTTTTGAAGCTGTTTAATCTCGAAATTCCAACCCAAATTTGAGTTTCAGAAATTAAATTGGCAATGCTATAAGTAAACACTAGAACATGAACAGACACTGGGGAGCAAGGACAACCCAAGGACAACCCCATCCCTGCTCTGCTGGGGCAGCCCTGGGGTGTGCGACCTGTTTGCACTGGTCCCACCCCGGGCCCCGGGGGAATGAGTGCTGCCCACAGAGGCGAAGGGAGTCCCTAGGAATTAGGAGCAGCAACGGTTCCTTTCCAGCAAGAGGCGGGTAATCCCAGATGCTGAGGTCAGACACAGCTTGTTCTGGGGCCAGGAATTCACTGGTTATTTTTAGGTTTTGCACCCTTGGGGCAACACTGGTTGATTCAATGTTCCCTGAAACTATCTGTCTATCTCTATCTACCGCGCATCAAGTTTAGTATGAATGGTTACACATAATACTGAAAATAACCTGTCAGGTTCGTTCAGGGACAGTCAGGGAGGTGGGGGCAGGGAGTGTGTGTGTGTTATTTATTCTCAGGCCAGATCAAAATGGGCTCAGAGTGCTCAAAGGAAACATTTAAGAAAAAAGGAACCACTTAATCAATTCACCTTGATGATTTTTTTTTTTTTAAAGAAAAGAGACCAGGCCAGTAAGAACAGAGGCGCAGATAACATCAAAGCATAGAGCTACAGGATGTTTGGACCAGGTGAAATCATAGACAGTAAGACACAGGGATCCAGGCAGCAAAAAAATGCGCCTGCATCAGTAATTCCCTGGGAAACCCACCCACACATGAAATCCCTTCCCAGCCTCCGTGACAAGTATCACCAGGCAATTTCCTGGGGCATGTCGGGTGATCCGCAGGGTCTGGCCTGGGCCTGGGTGCCGCTGCCCACACGCCTGATGCGGCCGGCTGTCGACTCTGCTTCTCAGGGAGGATGACTCTGAGTAATGGGACCCTGGCGCCCCTCCCGCTGGGTGGGGTGACTCCTCTGGCCCAGAGCAGGAACCCGGCTCTGTAGATTAAATCAAGACTTTGCACCACGCCCTGAGGCCAGGAGAGCGAATTCCAGGGGCAGCTTTGGGTCGAGATCGTGCTGGCTGTGTGGTTTCGCCTGAGCCTGGCCGTCGTGGCAAACGTGGATGCCTGCTGTCTGGACCACGCCTTCTGCTCTTAATCAGGGGCCCTTGAAAACCAAGGTCTCCGCTTACCCTCATCAACAGGGAAGGACAGTCAAGTGCAACCTGGTAGGTAGCCAATAAATCGTCAGGACAGTCGCAGGAAACCTTGGTGAACAGAGGTGAAGTTTGCCAAGTCAATATTGCAAAGGTGGACTGAACAGCAAGGCTCTCCCTGCTGGTCAGTAGTGTTACAGCAGGTAGAGAATTCGGTAGAAGGGGAGCAGCAGGGCATGAGGCCAGATGGCCGGAAACCACACATCATGCAAACAGCGGGGGGGGGAGGGTCCACGGGCAGACAAAGAAAAGCTGGAAACCGGGTATTTTGGGGTGATGGGTGCCCTGGAGGCAGACAAAGAAAGGTGGGAAAGGGCGTGAATCTACGGTGTCCGAATGTAACCCCTTACTCATTATGCCCTCATTATAATAAAATTATAATAAATTAGCTATGCAGATAAGTTCCCATCTTATGCTGACACCATGACACTTCCCATAAAACCAATAAGGACCAAAATCCCTCCTCCCTTCGGGAAGGTGGAGCTGAGATGAAAATTTAGGAACACGACTGACCCCCAACCCCACTTCCCCAGTGACTATATCGCCCATACAGTTGGATACCTCTTATAACCAGTGTGCCAAAAAAAAAAAAGAAAGAAAGAAAAGAAACAGGGCAGCTGCTAGCTTCTCTGCTGCCTCTCCTTAGGAGTTGTATTTCTCCCTTAAATAAAGCCTCAATTTCCTTTCTCAATTGCTGTCTCGTTTCTGAATTCCTTCTGTGATGAGACAAGAACCTAATCTTCGGGAACAGTAGCACTTAAAAGCCTACTTTCTCCTCATTACAGGTGGAAAGGCGAGTCTTTCTCTATGAAAAGTCCCAGCGTTGAAGGTTGCTACCCACCCAGGAGGGAGGCGTAGCGAGCAGACCGCTCAGCTCTCGAATACTACAGAATTCTAGCAAAATGGAATTATAAGAAGATGGGTCACCTGCCACGTTATATTCTTAGCTCAAGCTCCTGTTCCTGACTCACGGTGAGGCCAAACAAGCTGAAACCTCAGAGCTGGGAGCAGAAAAAGGTTTATGGCAGGGCCATGCAAGAAGACAGGTGGCCCTAAAAACCCCAAACTCCCTGAGCCCCTAAATTGTGAAGCCTTTTAAAAGCCAAGTGAGGGATGGGGGTGGGGGCGGGGGGAGATCACAGGGTAAGGGATCGGCTTGCGCACAGTTCTCTGATTGGTTGATTCTGAAGAACCAACCAGGGCACGTGACCCACCCTCAGACGCCAGTAACTCTGGAGGCAATCAGAAAGAGCTAAATATAAATGATTCTAATGTCCCTGTATAAGACATGGCTTTTTGCTATCATGTTCATACAAGCCAAAATGTCACTGCAGAAAGACTTTTAATTAGCTGTTCTGACAGCATCCCAAAACTGGATACCGTGGTGGCTCTCACGTGCACTGAGAGGAGGGGACAGGAGGGTCGGGCACTCTGCATGTTCAAAAGTGGGTTTTGCTTGATTATAGCTTCAGTCCTATAGAGAAAAGACTAAGGAGGGGCCCTCCTGAGTGAGGCACCTGCAGCTGGAGTTCTTCCCTGGGAGGCAGCATTCTAAAGAAACTGGTGGAAGGCAGGAAGCTCAGGTGGGGAGTCCACCTGCCCACTGCCTGGGGCATAAACACACTGAAGCTGGTTCCTACATTAAAAACGCACATTACGATTTTTTTTAAAGTTTGGTTGTTTTCCTTTTGTTCTGAAATTATACTCCTCTGCAGGTAGTTTTCATTTTGTTGTTGTTGTTGTTGTTGCTGAAAATCCATATAACACAGAAGAGTGGACAACACAAGATGCAACACAAGGTCCCACCTACCTTGAGCTTCTCTTTGCCATATCTTACTCTCCCATCAACTGCCTCATTCCAAACTAGGAGCCAAGTCAGTGTTGTGACTTGTCCCACGGTCACTCAGTAAAACCAGTATCCAAAGCTCTAGTCAGAGAGCTAAGTATAAAACCTGAAACTATAAAACTTCTCAAAGAAAGCATGGAAGAAAATCTTTCTGACCTTGGGTTAGACAAAGAGTTCTTAAACACAACACGAAAAGCCTAATTCATCAAATGATCAGTTGGACTTTATCAACAATAAAAACTTCAGCCCTTTTTTTATTTTTTAATTAAAGTATAGTTGATTTACAATGTTCCTTCAATTTCTGATGTACGGCAAAGTGAAAAGATACTATAAAACTCCTAGAGGAAAACATAGGCAGAACGCTCTTTGACATAAATCACAGCAAGATCCTGTTTGATCCACCTCCTAGAATAATGACAATAAAGACAAAAGTAAACCAGTGGGACCTAATTAAACTCTAAAGCTTTTGCACAGCAAAAGAAACCATTAAAACAAATAAACCTGAAAAGACAATCCACAAAATGAGAAAAAAATCTTCATCTCTCTTGAATGAGTTAAAAGAATAAAGAGGGTAACATGAGCAAAAATAATGAGTCAAAAGATTGAAAAGACAAGCCAGAGTCTTAATCACTAAATTTCATCTCACCCCAGCTAACGTCCCCAACCTCCTAAGTTTGATCCAAGTTTTCTCAAGCACATAAATTGAATAAATATTTATATGCATAGATCATCTACATACACATTCATTTTTCTACAGGTATATAAAAAAGAATTCTGATAATGAGATGAATTTTGTTATTTTTAAATTACTGTATCTGTAAAGAAAATTTAGTCACTAAAGTTCAGCTTTCATTGTAAAAATTGTATTAAACTTTTGATAAAATATTCATTTGGTCTTTTACCCACACTTAAACAAGAAAATGCAAAGTCATATTTTGTCCTCTGGTTACTAAATCACCAGCAAAGACAACTGAGCTATTCCAGTCCAGTATAAATTATATCTTTCAAAAGACTTGGGGAGTTCCCATTGTGACTCAGCAGTAACGAACCCGACTAGTAACCATGAGGATGTGGATTGGATCTCTGGCCTTGCTCAGTGGGTTAAGGATCCAGCATTGCCATGAACTGCAGTGTAGGTCACGGATATGGCTGGAATCTGGAGTTGCTGTGGCTGTGACATAGGCTGGTGGCTGTAGCTCAGATTTGACTGCTAGCCTGGGAACTTCCATCTGGCATGGATGCAGCCCTAAAAAAAGTAAAAAAAAAAAGTCTTGGCACTTAATAAAAAAGTAAACTGGCAATTTTACTGCATATAAAAACCATCCCATTTACCTGTCCTCTCTGGGCGGATAAAGGCTTTGTTACCACATGTGGACAAATGCCCTCAGCACCTCATTCTTCTCATTCACTCTCAGCTCCCAGCAGAACTGAGAGCGGAGGATTCCAATCTTCATTGTAGATGAGATCTTTTACCACAGGGGCAAGAAAAAGAGAGAATGTGACAAAACTAAATCATTTTTTTTTCCTTTTCTTTAGGGCTGCATCCGTGGCACATAGAAGTTCCCCGGCCAGGGTTGAATTGGAGCTACAGCTGCCGGCCTACGCCACAGCCACAGCAACACAGGATTCGAGCCACACCACAGCTCACGGCAACGCCGGATCCCTAACCCACTGAGCAAGGCCAGGGGTCCAACTCGTGTCCTCATGGATGCTAATTGGGTCCATTACCACTGAGCCACGACGGGAACTCCCAAAGCTAAATCATTGAAATAAGGAAATGAAAGATACAGACTTCCTTAGTTTTGTGTTCTTTAAAAAGGGAGGAAGAGAGGAAAGAAGGAAGGAAGGAAGGGACGAAAGGAAGGAAGAAAGAAAGAAAGGAAAGAAAAGGAAAACAGATGGGGCCATTTCTTTTACAGACTCTCCTTACCCAAGGGTACCAGCTTTGTTCACATGAACTATTGCTGGCAGCCTCAAATCAAAGCAACTTACCCTGCACTTCTCTCCAAGTGGAGCAACGACTTTTTTTAAGGCGGTTCTGGAAGTCCTCTGTGAATATATTGCAGTAAACACCGTTGCAATAAACTATCCTAGATCTTGAAAGCACTGGGTTCGACCTCACTACACAACCTCTAGTACTATCATTTTCTACTTAGAAAAATTAGTTCTACTTTTTGTAATTACATCTGGCATGAAATTCTCATATGCATACCAAGAACGTGGCAAATAACAAACCCTCAATAAATCATGGTATCGTTTTTAATTCAATCGACAGAAGACAGTATTGTTGCCTCTCCCTGTGTTTGTGATCAGCACCTGCAGAATCTATGCCCTGAAGAAAGGAGAAGGATATAATCTTTCTCTAAACCTCACTGAGGAGATCAACTAATTTAGCTCCTGCCCTGGGCCCAGTCTTATGTCAGACTGTTTACAATCTCATTTGATCTTCTCAACACCCTTGTGAGTGGGTGGCTTGCTGCCACTTAGAGAAAATAACTCACGGGAAAGCTTAACCAAGATCACAGAATTCATCAGTGGCAGAGCGAAGTTTCAAACCAAAGACTCGTCAACATAAAAGAGCAAATTTAACCTACCACAGGCAAGAGGATTCATAGGCTGAAAACTGAAAAACTCTGATGAAAGACACGTCTTTCATCACAGGATCAAAACGATTCTGAAAAAGAACAAAGAGGATACACATTATCCAAATTCAAGACTGTCTTTACCACTGCAGCCATTAAGATAGCGTGGTATTGGTGAAGGGGTGGAAATACAGTGAAATAGAATAGAATAGAGAGCCCAGAAAGAGAATTTTGACAAAGATGCAGAGACAATCTAATGATAGATTGATTTTTTCAAAGGCTCCTTGTTGTAACCAACAGTATGTTAAAAAAAAAAATTGAAATTCAGCAGAAACCTGATACTTTGTATAAAAGTTAGCTCAAAATGCATTTACAAATGGAAAATGGAAAACCATAGAACTTAGAAGAACTGAAAGAAGATGATCTATCTGACCTTGGGTTTGGAAATGAGTTTTCAGTTGTGACATCTAAAACATGATGTGGAAATGAACTATCCAACATAAATGGCTAATTATAAAATTAAAAATATTTTCTTTGAAAATACGTGTTGAAGAAAATTTTTAAAAAGCCACCTAGCAAAGGTAAAAATATTTGAAAATCACATATTTTAAAAAAAAGATTTGTTTCTAGAATATATAAACTCTTTAAACTCAACAACAAAAACCCAAACTTCTTAAATTTAAAAATGAGCCGATTAGATGAACAAACACTTCACAAAAGAAGATAATGGATGGCAAGTCAACACCTGAAAATATGCATTATGGAAATAAGGGAATATTTTTAATCATCAGGGAAATGCAAATTAAAACTACAATGCCAGTGCTATTATAATGTCACAAATAAAAAATACTGACAGTACCAAACGGTCAGGAAGCTCTAGAACAATAAGAGCATTTATTGCTATTGTGAGTTCAAAATTATAGTCATTTTGAAAAATCATCTGTGAGTTACAAAAGCAAGCATATACATACCTTATGACCCAGCATTCCCTCTAGTAATATTTACTCAAGAGGAAGGACACTATGTTCAGACCAAAAAAAATGTGTACTCAGGAGTTTTAAGCAGCTTCATTCACAGTTGCCTAGATATGAAAACAACTCAGATGGCCTTCAATAGATGAATGAATAAATGAGATTTGGTGAGTTCATACAATGTATGATTGCTAACAATTCAAAAAACAAGCTGTTGCTTGATGTAACAATGTGGATGAAGCTTAAATGTATTTTGCTAAATGGAAGAAGCCCTACCTAAAAGGTTACGTATAACGTGATTCAATTTATATGGCCTTCTGGAAAAAAAAAATATGGAGAAGGGAACCAGATGAGTGGTTGTCAGGAGCTGGAGGTGGTAAGAGGCGTTTATTACAAAAGGATTGCATAAGGAATTTGTGGGTTGTGATTGTGTTGTTTGACATATGACTATGTTTCCATCAAAACCCATAAGTTCTGTAGCACAAAGATGTGACAATAAAATATATGCAAAGTTATACAAAATCAACTAAGATGTTAGGGGGACCTAGATTTTACATCAAGACTACAAAGGGTGGGGAATGGGAATTGACCTAAGTAACTTTTGGAATAGAGTCACGAGGCACTGAGGCAGAGGCCAAAGGAACTACAGTGCATGTAAGAACACTTAGGCTAGTGGGTGCAGTTGTTTCTCTCTGGGTATTTTCTAGCAATTTTAAAACAACTTTCATGTAGACTATACATGAACAGTTTTGTAGTTTGTAGGTAAGGAGAGCTCAGGATTTTTACTGTCAGATCAAGAAGTAAATTAGCAAGGAGGGAAGTTAGAATGAAGATGTGGTATCATATGTGAGTCAGAACAGCAGTGTGAATTCATATTTAATAAGGGGTGTGTGTACACAGGTAGATACATACTGGATTGAATACAGATGTATACATGGGTGAATAGACAGGTATACTTCTCTCTCTATCCACTGAGAAAGTCTAGACACAATGACAGCCCAGGAGCAACAAGCACACCCTGTGCATTGACTGTGGTTTCTAACCCCATTCTCCTATAAACAAACAGGCTCCTTGGAGCAACAGCTGATGCTAGAGCTGACACAGAGAAAATATAAGGTGAGCTTGCCTGGAGCATGATGTCATACCAGAAGGAGAGATAGTGCTCAAACACACAAACAAACAAAAAGCATTGATCAAAAGGACACACAGGGAGTTCGCACTGTTGTACAATGGGAACGGCAATATCTTTGTAGCCCTGGGTGAAAAGTTCAATCCCCAACCCAGCATAATGGGTTAAGGATCTAGCATTTGGAGATCCTGGCCCAGGAACTTCATATGCCACAGGGCAGCCAAAAAAAAAAAGAGAGAGAGAGAGAGAGAGAGACTCACAGTCGACCTGAAAAACTCCCCAATGGCCAATGCTGGAACAACTGAAGCAACAAAATAAAACCCAAAGAATAAAATAAACACCCATGAGTTCACACTGATATACAAACAAACACATGAATAGAGAAATCTTCCTTACAGAAGAATCCCCATTAATAAAGAGAAAGAATGAGGGAGACAGAAGATCTTCATGCGAGCATCACAGTAATAATTTCTGCAAGCAAGGTCCACTGATGATGCTAAAAGTAGTGGCTGAGATTGTCAGGGGAAACATCTCCTAGCATCTCCCCTAAATACTGTCATGGTTTTGTGCTATGTTGAAAATTTTAAAAATTCTTAGAAACTCCTCCATCCTTCTAGGAGGTGGAGATGGACTCAGCGACAAGTGACCAGAGAACAGAAAGGGAAGAGCAGTAATATCAGGTGGGGATACCTGCAGACACGCCCTGAACCAGGTGACCAAGCAAAGGTCAGAGTATTAAGTCGTGGGCATTTCACAGACCCTCAGTATGATGTGATGGGAGAGGCATGTCCCCTCTGTGGTCCTTATCCCCAAACCATGTCCTGGTCAGATCATGAGAAAACATAAGACCTACACAGATATCGTTTCCTGAATGAAGTCGTATCAGTCGTGTTATCCCTCTAGCAACTTCATCAACACAAACTATTTTCATTTTTACAGGTTTGTTATGTGTCTGCTGCATCTGAAGCATTTGATAGTTCTAGGAAGAGAGAGAAATTCTGGTTGTTTTCAAATTCTATGAACTTTCATATAAATGTTCCCTCGAGCACTAAAGCTTTTTATGTACTTAAAAAAAAGAAAAGAAAAGCAGAGGTTGAATTGCTTTTATGAGTCTGAAGATGACACATTTCAAAATGTATGTTGTTTTTCAGAAAATGTAGACTGAATGCCATTGAACATAAGTAGGCTAACTGCAAAATGAATTTCTGGGAAATGGGTCACTGGAAATTTCTATGAAACAGTAAACTAGATGATATATTTATTATATAAGAAAAAACAAATGTGGGCAGAAAAAAATTTGCTTTTAATTGCCCAAGCTGAGAATTGAAAATCACTTTTTATGAATAGCTTACCCACATTTTACATTTTTGGTCATGATCGTGCATGAGAGCGCTTTTCTTGGGGTGGGTGTGAGCTGTAGCCAGGCTGACAGGTGAACGTATTCATGGAGTGCTTACATCTGAGTGGAGGCGCTTGGTGTACTTCAGCCGACCAAGGAAAGGATACTTCTGTGAGGGCCTTTACATCCTACATTAGGGTGTTCATGATGATCTCGTGGAGTCTGTGGCTGGGTCAGAGCTTCGAAATTTAAGTCAATGCTCTGCTTCCTCAAGCTTGGGACCTCAGGTCTTATGTGAACCTCTCTGAGCTCCATTTTTCCATCTGTAAAATGGTGCTATGTATCAAAATGTGCCCCCCCAAACCCCTTCCCAAATCCATATATTGAAGCCCTAACCCCCAGTGGGATGGTATTAGGAGGTGAGGCCTTTGGGAGGCGATGAGGGTTAGATGAGGTCATGAGTGTGGGGACCTTGTGATGGCATGTGTACTTATTGAAAAGGAAAGAGACACCAGAGCTTCTTAGAGCTTCTTTTCTCTCTGCTACATGAAGCTTCACTGAGCAGACAGCCATCAGAAAGCCAGGATCAGACCGTACCTGTGCCCTGACCTTGAACTTCCGGTCCCCGGAACCATGAGAAATCGGTGCCTGAGTTAAGACCTGTGGGAATTACTGTCCCTGCTTTACCAGGTGGCTGCGAGGGTCGGGGTAAAATGATGTGAAAGTATTTGGTAAACCCCCAGGTTCTGACACAGACAACTGATCCTCAACATTATCCTCCTGGAGTTTCCTTTGTGGCTCAGTGGTTAACGAACCCTACTAGGATCCATGAGGACGAAGGTTTGGTGCCTGGCCTCGCTCAGTGGATTGAGGATCCAGTGTTGCTGTGAGCTGTGGTGTAGGTCTTAGACGCGGCCCGGATCCCGTGTTGCTGTGGCTGTGGTGTAGGCCGGCAGCTGTAGCTCCGATTTGACCCCTAACCTGGGAATTGCCATATGCTGCAGGTGCAGCCCTAAAATAGCAAATAAATAAATAACTAAAATAAAAATTATCCTCCTTTCCAAAGAATCATTACTTTCTGAATCTATCTTTGTCATGTTTGAGGTGCATTTAAAAGCCTTCAGTCCCTTCAAGGTGGATGAGAACAGGGTCCAGCCCAGCCCAAGAACAGCAGGCTGGGAGAGATGGGGCCAGTGCAGGCTGAGAAAGGATCTCCCAGGGTCAAGGATCAAGGTGCATCGGCCGGTGCTGGGCAGGGAGCTGTCAGGTCAGGGAACAAACACATTGGAAGCCAAGAAAGGCTGAGTGTCAAGTCCAAAGATAATTTACCTGTGCTCAAAACAACTGTACCTGAAATTACTTAATTTTTCTTTTTTCTTTTTCAGCCACCCCTGAGCCATTTGAAGATTCTCTGGCCAGGGATAGATTCTGAGCGGGAGCCGCAGCAAGGCTGGATCCTTAACCTACTGGGCTGGGCCAGGGATAGAAGCTGCACCTCCTCAGAGACAAGCCAGGTCATTAATCCACAGCACCACGGCGGGAACTCTGAAAGTTTCTTTCTAGTGGGGCACGTCACGAGGCGGGAATTGGACTTTTGTCCCTTGGGATGGGGAACGGGTGTCACACAAGGGCAGATTTACAGTGTCAGCCTCAGAGGCCTGCCTCTACACAGAGCCTTTCCAAGATCCTGAGAACGGCCCCCACAAGGTGCTCCTTGATTTATGTACTTGGATTTGGCAAAATTTGCAAAGAAAGAGAGTTCCCATCAAGGCTCAGTGGTAATGAACCTGACTAGTATCCATGAGGACGCAGTTCAATCCCTGGCCTTGCTCAGTGGGTTAAGGATCCAGTGTTGCCCTGACCTGTGGTGTAGGTTGCAGATGTGGCTCAGATCCCACGTTGCTGTGTCTGTGGTGCAGGCCGGCAGCTACAACTCCTATTTGCCTCCTAGCCTGGGAACTTCCATATGCTGCAGCTTTGGACCTAAAAAGACAAAAAAAAAAAAAAAAAAAAAAATTGCAAAAGAAGCCATTTGAACTGCATTTGTTGGTGATACTGTCTCTTTTCACCCCAGGGTGCCTTCTGCACACTTCTGTCATGTCAGCAGCATAGGTAAGACTGTGGGCATTTTGGAAGTTCGAGCCAAAGGGAGCGGGAGGCTTTACAAGCCAGGTCCATAAGCTGGGCTCAGTGGGATACATGTGTGTGCTTCAAAGTCATTTCCTACACAATGAAGTCACTGCCAGCTGTCGCAGAGCAGGAATAGCTTTTCAAAATCAACGCAGGGCATCCACGATGCCACTCACCAGGGGTCTGGACCCAAAGATGAAGGATAGAAGTCACTCGGAGATATGAAGTCTTCCCAAGATGCCTCACACAGGGCGTCGGGACAAAATATAAGGTTGAAACATCCGGAAACAAAGCAGGCATGCAAAAGTTCAGAGTGTTCTGCAAACACTGTTTCCAGGACATAGGACATGAGAGATTCCTACACATTTGCACAGAAGCCCCTCCTTCTGAGGCTCAGACTCAGTTACACAGTGCACTCAAACAGACGTAAACATGTCTCATCTGTTCTTTCTTTTTTTTGCTTTTTAGGGCTGCACCCCTGGCATATGGAAATATGGAAGTTCCCAGGCTAGGAGTCAAACCAGAGCTATAGCTGCCAGGCTACATCACAACTCACGGCATCGCCGGATCCCTAGCCCACTGAGCAAGGCCAGGGTTCAAACCCATGTCCTCATAGATACTAGTCGGATTCACTTCCACTGCGCCACAGCGCAAACTCCCATAGTAAGATATTTCTGAAAGGGATGAAGTAAGGTAGTTACACAGGTCGTTGGAGAAGTCCAAGTAGGGGACCATAGAGAGAAAGGGAGACCTAGGGAACTTTGGGAGATCACTGTAGATAATCACTCCAGAAGGCCATCAGAATAAGCAGGCTTGTTTAACTACAAAACCATAAATGAAAGCATGAGATATGCCTCAGGTCATTAAGTGAATGGTAAAATGGGGCCTGCATTCTGGTTCGGCAAGACCATGATCCTTAGGACCAGGGACAGGAGTTGAAGGGAAAGATGACATTCCGGAGTAGAAGCCCTCGATATACGGAGACCTGAGATGATTCGACATAGTTTAGCCTATGTGAGCGGCCTTCTGCTCGTGTGAATAAGCGCCACGACCGTCCTAGTCTGACCTCACAGGGTCAGATGCTCTCTGACGGGACACAGAGGATGTAAGCCTGATGTCTGCTCGAAGAACTAGGAAAAGGGTGCTCTTTTCCCCTTCCCACTTTCCTTGGATTTTGAAACCGTAGCCCACCTAATCCTCCGGGCAGAGCCTCACCCGCCCGCTTCTATCCCTCACAAGCGTCCTGTCTTACTCAATCTATTTCTTGCCTATCACTTTGTCTCTCGCTGAATTTGCTGAGGCACAAAGAACCTGAACCTCGATTAAGTCCAGACACAAGGTGAGTGATACTAATTTAAAAGCCGTGGGTTCAAGTCCCAACCTGGCTTCTGGCTGGGTTCGAGTCCCAGGACGTGGGTGGGTTCGAGTCCCAATCTGGGCTCTGGCTAGGTTCTAGTCATAAGTGTTATCAGTTTCATTTCCACCAGAGCTTATGGAAACATGAGAAAACAAGGCATGGGAAGGCCTCTGCATGTTTCTCGTACACAGAAAATCTTAGCAATGCAAGGCATTCTTACAATGAACTTGGAAGGCGGTACATGCAGTGATGGAGAACAGGTCCTGCCAGGCTGCTTCTGAGCCGGGTGGGCAACGCAAGCCAGTCAGCCTTTCCAGCTTCAGTTCTCTTACCCTGACACTTTGTTGAAACTGCTTATCTTCAAAATAATCTGAATACTCTTTTTTTTAAGGTTACTTATTTGCAGATGTTGTACACACTCAGGAGAGGGTGTGGGCAGGAGAGAGGGAGGGGGGGAGAGTGAAGCCCCAGGTCCCAACTAGACTAAACAAAAATAGACTTGCCTTAATTTGCCTCCAGCCCCTCCCCTGTTAAACATAAATAAGTATAATAAGTTACTAAAGGACGAAAATCAGAATGGCACTCAAGGGAGTACCAGTTGTCGGTTGTTAATGAGGTCAATTTGCCTGTGGGAAAACAAAAACAAAAACAGTGTCCCTAGATAAACCATGTTTGGAAAAATGTTTAGAGAATTTCTAAGACTTTTTATTTCAGACTTTCTTTTTTTTTTATCGTATCAGTACTCAAAATGGGTTATTCCTTGACGTTTATTTAAAATTGTGGGTTTTGGCAGTGTTGGCAGGTAACCCATGTGATGATCCACTTTCTGGGCTGCAGCCATCGGCACAGCCATGTCTGTGACCCCTGGATCTGAGGTTTAATTGATGCTCTTGAGGCAGAATAATGACTCAGGCCTCGACGCATTCTGTGATATGGCCATTGATTAACATCTGTGGCTTAAGGGCTCAGGGAGTAACATCCCCGCAGGCCTTGTTTACTATAGACATTAATCCCTAAACCCCTGTGACTCCATTAACGGGAAGAAAAGAGCAAAGAAACCGTGAGACCTACAGGACATTTCCACCCTTAAGACCCCTATTGGACAAGGACTGATATAAGGTAACTGGGCAAGGCCAATGGGAGAAAACCACATCTTTCTGAACCCCATGTTTGTACCCCCCTATCTGTAAGGGATAAAAACCCCTATAATACAATAGAGACAGGGGCTCTTCTCCCCCACTCCCAGAAGCTCTGAGAGCTATTTGCTTGCCTGTAATAAAGAAGTTCATCCTTCACCTTTGTGAACAAGAACCCAGACTCTGGTAGCGTCTTTCCAGCATCACTCTGATGTTTGAAGTAGACAAAGCTTGAGGTTCAAGTTTTATCGACATTGAAATACTGGTTCATGAAGTTTCACATTCATTCATTCTTTCTGAACAAGAGATAAAAATTATTTTAGATGTAATTTTACTTGAAATTAGGTGACTGGACAGCACTGTGACTATGAGCTTAGACTCTGAAGCCTGGATCCTGTTCTTGACGTTCACCAGGATGTGACAGTGACCAAGTGGTTACAGCTCAGAGGTGTCCCCTCTATAATAAGAGAAATAGCAGTACTGATGTCAGAGGGCTGTCATTTGGCTTAAGGGTTTTAATATCTTTAACGCTGAGAATAGCATCCACAACACAGTAAATCCTCTATAAATGTTTGTTAGGAATAAACTACACTGTATTATTCAAACACTGCAGCATGCTGTGTAAGTGCAGAGCTATAAGACAACTTTCTCTATAAGTTCATTATGCAGAAAATTGGTGTATCAGTTTTGACACTCTCATTCTAAATTAATACAAGGGATTTATTTATAAGGAGTTATCTTTTAAAAAGTCATAAAAATTGAATACCTACCAATTAACTTAAAAATTAATTCCTTAACTTAAAAGACATATACAAAGCCTACTGATCTGAAAGTAGATTTGTGTCAATAGAAGAACGTGTGATATTCAGAATGAGACCCCCATCTCATAAAAAGGACAGTCCTACCCAACTTAATAGTGATACTTAACAAAGTCCAGTAACAGAAAATAAGAAGCTCATTTGAAAATGCATTTACAGAGAGATTGGATTAAGATGGCTGAATATAAGGACTGGAGCTCAACTTCTCTCCCGAAAAACAGCAAAACTACAACCAAATGCCGAGCAGCCTTCAACCAAATGGACTGTAAGCTTCCAAAAAAGATATTCTACTCCAGAAGACAAAGAGGAGACCACATCAAGAGGTAGGAGGGGCGATTACGCGATAGAAGGAACCCCATACCTCCCGGGTGGGAAGCCCCACAGACTGGAAAGTAACTGCAGCACAGAGACTTAGCTACAGGATTGAGTTCTGAGCCCCACCTCAAAACCCCACGCCTGGGGATCGGGCACAGGGAGAAAGAGCCCCCGGAGCATCTGGCATTGAAGGCCAGCGGGGCTTGTGTGCAGGAGCTCCACAGGCCTGGGGGAAACAGAGACCCCATCCTTGAAAGGCACACACAGACTTTCACGTGCACTGGGTCCCAGGGCAAAGCAGTCTCCATAGGAATCCCGGTGGAACCTCACTGCAATTCTTGGAGGATCTCCTGGGAAAATAGGGGTGACTGTGGCTTGTTGTGGGGGAAGGACATTGGAGGTGAAGCTCTCGGGAACATTCATTAGCCTGCATTTCTCTGGAGGGGGCCATTTCTGGGAAAATCTGGTCCCTCCCATCAGCGCTGAGAAGCCCCAGGCCAAACAATAATCCAGGTG
>PVHT020000105.1:20942287-20994441 GCA_004024745.2 Catagonus wagneri
AGAGAAAAGAGATAAAAGATTGAAAAGAAATGAGCTGAGTCTCAGAGAACTCTGGGATACTGTTAAACGCACCAATATCCGTATTATAGGGGTGCCAGAGGGAGAAGAGAGAGAGAAGGGGACAGAAAAAATATTCGAGGAGATAATAGCCGAAAACTTCCCTAATATGGGAAAGGAACCACTCAGTCAAATTCAGGAAGCACAATGAGTACCATATAAAATAAACCGAAGGAGGAACACCCCGAGACACATTTTAATCAAAATGACCAAAATTAAAGGCAAAGAGAAAATTTTGAAAGCAGCTAGGGGAAAGAAACAAATGACATACAACGGAACCCCAATAAGGATATCAGCAGATTTCTCATCTGAAACTCTACAGGCCAGAAGGGAGTGGCATGATATACTTAATGTGATGAAAGGGAAAAACTTCCAACCAAAATTGCTTTACCCTGCAAAGCTCACATTCAGATTTGAGGGAGTGATCAGAACCTTTACAGATAAGCAAAAGCTAAGAGATTTCTGCAACACTAAACCAGCTTTACAACAAATCTTAAAGGAACTTCTCTAGGCAGAAAAGAAAAGACCACGTCCAGAAGCAAAAACACCACAAATGACAAGGCTCACCAGTAAAGGCATATATATACAATAAAGATACTAAATCATCCATGCACAACTATGCTACCAGAATCAGAAATGGTGAGAAGAGAGCACAAATGCAGGTCACTGGAGACACACGTGCAATTAAGAAAACAACAGCTTAAAACAATCTCATTTGTATATAGACTCCTATATCAAAACTTCAGGGTTAAAAAAAAAAAGCAACAAAAACCCCAAACAGTTAATACAATGGCAATAAGAACATATATATCAGTGATTACCTTAAATGTTAATGGACTGAATGCCCCAACCAAAAGGCATAGACTAGCTGAATGGATACAAAAACAAGAAAACAACCAATGGATCACTGAAGAAATCAAAGAGGAAATTAAAAAATACCTAGAAGCAAATGACAACAAAGACACGACACTCCAAAACCTCTGGGATTCAGCAAAAGCAGCGCTAAGAGGAAAATATATAGCAATACAAGCCAATCTCAGGAAACAAGAAAAAGCTCAAATAAACAACCTAACTTTACATCCAAAGCAGCTAGAGAGGGAAGAAGCCAGGTCATGGAAACAACCTAAATGCCCATCGACAGAGGAGTGGATAGGGAAGATATGGTACATATATACACAATGGAATATTACTTAGCCATTAAAAGGAACAGAATAACATTTATAGCAACATGGATGAACCTAGAAATTATCATACGAAGTGGAACCAGTCAGACAATTAGACAGCAACACACAATGCTACCGCTTACATGTGGAAACTAAAGAGGCACAATGAACTTCTTTGAAGAACAGACAATGACTCACAGATTTTGGAAAACCTTGGTTTCACAAATAAGACAATCTGGGGGGTGGGGGTATGCACTGTGGGTTTGGGACACAAAATCTATCGTATTGACTTATGATCTTTGTACACCTGTAACTGAAATAAAATTCATTGTTAATACGGAAAAAAAAAAAAAGTTATGCGACAGGGATTTCCAGGACAAAGGAGGTCGGAACTACAATTTGTTAACACTTAGATGTTTACAAAAGACTTTTCACATTTTAACTGCTATGAAATTGAGATGTATCATACAACTGATGGTGTCCTAAACTGATAAAATACAGATCTTTCTTCAAGCTCAAAATAAAAAAAAATAAAAAAATAAAAAGAAAATGCATTTACAAAAATAAAGCCAGAATTGGTAGAACTCTGAAAAGCCAGAAAGAGACATAAAGAGTTAACAGCTTTATTGGGTAATAACATTAAACGGATAGGGTAGGATGTCCTCAGAGAAAGAGAGCGGGGCATGGCTTTCTTGACATAAGACAAGCCATTTTTTGATTAAAGCCACTTTGTGACCCAAGTCTGGCCACAGTGCTTGGTCTTGAGCAGGCCTCAGTAGTCAAAATCTAAAACTCATAAAGGAACACAGGAATGCAGGAACAGAGAAAAGGCAGTCAAACAATAGTGCAGTGATAAAGCAGAGTTCAAGTTTCTTCTCCAAGGATCTACATAGTAATAGATCTCTGAGTCCACCCACCCGGGTGGAGGACAAAATAATGATGTTGGACCTCCTGACTTCAATCAACCAAGACTTAGACTCTGTACACCTTTGCCCCAGTTCTATGCTGCATTTTCTCTGCTCAAGGCCTTTCATGAATATGTACGTGCCCCTAGCTTAAAACTTCCCCAATTTGCTGTTCAGGAAGATAGTGCTTTGGGAAAGATTCCAGGTGTTCTCCATACTTGATGCAAGTCATAAATTCTTCCTTCTCCTGACCTTCGGCCTGGTCGTGTCTATTGACTCAACAACCACCAAGAGGAGAAGCCAGTCTTCAGATAAGAGTGAAACCTATTGTAAAGGTGATCATTTAAACAGGTTGGCATTCACATATGAACAGACCTACAAAGTGATGAAAAGCCTGGAAGCAGATCTCGCTGTTACAGACAGCCTCTCAGATCTATGGGAATAAATACTGATTTCCTGAATTCAGGTCAGCACCCTGCTGCACACTTGGCAGAAATGCGAGCCCCTATACTCATACAGGACCAGTCTCTACACTTCCAGGGCAAAGACACCACTACAGAGGGGAGATCCCAGTATGGCCCACACCCGCCTCACCTTCCCACCCACGGCTTCTTCCGCATCTCAAGGGGCTGTCAAGCTTGCGTGTTCATGACTGACTCGTGGAATGTAGTTCACAATGAGGAGGGGACTTTGGGACAGTACATTCCCTGGGTCAACTCAAGTCCTGGTTCGGAGAACCAGAGCCTGCCTGGACCTCGTGCACAGTCAGTTGTCCTTCCTGCAGTTGTTCCTGGTGGAGGAAATGTCTGTTGTGTATTTTAACTTGGTCTCTGATGACTTGTAGAACCTGGAGTTAGAAATCTTGGAAAAAGTGTCTTTCTCAAGTGCCAGATACTCTTTAAGTCATAACATATTCTTGGCTCCTGTACTTGACTTTCTTGGAATAAGACTGTAATGATCTTTTGGTTATGCTAATGAAACTGACAGCACTTAGGACTTGAACCTAGCCAGAACCCAGCCTAAACCCGGATTGAGACTTGAACCCACGGTTTTTCACTCACCCAGTGTCTGGACTTATCGAGATTCAGGTTCTTCATGTCTCTGCGCAGAAGGAATTCAGGGAGAGACAAAGTGATAGGCAAGAAATAGATGTATTAAGATAGGACGCTTGTGAGAGATGCAAGTGGGCAGGCAAGGAGCCTCTGCCCTGAGGATTAGGTGGGCTACAGTTTTATAAACCAAGGGGAGTGGGGGTCGGATTGATTACAGCTTTACAAGAGGCCAATAATTTGTTATAGCTTTTGGAAGTGGCCAATAATATTGTATCTGATAAATAAAATAATGACAGCAAATGCATTTCTGGAAGTAACATCTTAGAACTAAGACCACTATTGATCCAAGGCAGAATGCCTGTGTCTTTTATAAATGTGCAACAGGATCTTAGACAATTAACCAGAATTCCAGGCCTTTGATGAGCTATAAACATGGGCCAAGTTATTGAATGTCTTGGAGGTCTTCCGTCTTCTAGGAAGCCAGTGGTGGTGTCAGCCCTGTGGGATATGAGGATTCGGTGACCTAACACACATTTGGGGGTTGGTACATGGCTCCAAATGTCACTAACATCATCAACAACCTTCTCATTGTCCCTGGCTTTACTCTTATTATGCACCACTTGACAACACTGGCCCTGTCTCGTTTGGAGCTCGATACAAGCTGCTCTCCCCACCACAGAAATGGGTCCTTCGTGTGGCTTTTCCTTCTCAGCATGGAAATTAACATGCAAGGGCAAGGGTTTTGGAACTCTTGAAAGCGTTTTAAGAACATAAATCAAAACACCTACAGAATTTCTTTTTTTTCTTTTCTTTTCTTTTTTTTTTTTTTTTTGCTGAACGCGAAGTGTCTTCAGCTAAGATCAACCCAGAAAGCAAATTCTTCCACTGGCTTTTGGTCTCACCATTTCCAAATCCTCCTAGCTAAAACTCTGGATGCCAAAACCCACATCAAAGCAGAGGCGGAAAGCGGAGGCCCACAGGAGACAGGAGGCAGTGCTGGGTCAACCCTTCTTGTTAACATTCACAGCATACTTCTCAGAGCAGACATGCAATTAGCATACGGAGCCCAGACAATGGAAAATGTAATAAATTCGCACCCCCTCCCTCTGCTGATGGTGGCGGCCTTCCTCAGATTTAGGGGAGTCACTGTGATCGCCGTTCAGGGGGCTTTCTCTCCAGTGGCTCCAGGAGAAAAGATCTGTCCAATCTGAAATAAACTGACACTTGTCTTTCTGGCCACAGCCACTCCAATTTACAGTGCAAACCGCTAAACAGAATTATTCTCACTTAAAATGCACAGGAAGAGGAGTTTCCATCATGGCTCATCGGGTTAAGAACCTGACAAGTATCCATGAAGGATACAGGTTCGATCCCTGGCCTCAGTGGGTTAAGGATCCAGTGTTGCCCTGAGCTGTGGTATAGGTCACAGGCGCGGACTGAATCTGGCATTGCTGTGGCTGTGGCATAGACCAGCAGTTGTAGCTCCAATTCAACACTTAGCCCGGGAACTTCCAAATGCTGCAGATGTGGCCCTATTAAAAAAAAAATATGCAAGAGGTTTCTGTGTAAATATAATTATCCAAGTTTACACAGAAGGACACAGAAGATAATTAATCTAGCATTTGAGCCACAGAGCTGTGCAAGCGACCCGCTGCTATCATAAGTGAGCCTGAGTATGTTGACTGTTCGGGCTCGGCATGCAAAGAACCCGCATGAAATGGTCAAGGGCAGGGTGCTTGGAGAGGAAAGATTCTATACTTGGCTTCCTGCTCTGGACTACGTACAGTGCCACACGTGTGAACCTTACGTCTGATTCAATCTTTAAGAAACCGTCAAAGAAAGTAGAGCTTCAAGAAATGTCATCAGTGTCACGTACATTGAGAGAAGGATGATAAGAATTAAACAAAATCAATATAAAATGAAGATTCCCAGAGTTCCCATCACAGCTCAGAGGTAAAGAACCGGACTAGCATCCATGAGGACATGGGTTCTATCCCTGGCCTTGCTCGGTGGGTTAAGGATCTGGTGGTGCTGTGAGCTGTTATGTAGGTCGCAGACATGGCTTGGATCCCACTGCGTTGCTGTGGCTGTGGTGTAGGCTGGCAGCTATGGATCCAATTCGACCCCTAGCCTGGGAACTGCCATATGCTGAGGGTGCGGCCCTAAAAAGACCAAAAAAAAAAGAAAAAAGGAAAGAAAGAAAAAGAAAAGATTCCCTGGGTGTATGTCCCTATTCACACATTTTTCTCATTCATTCAGCTCTGATTCATTCTTTAGAGATTATTCCCAGCAGTTGACCACACGAACCAGCCCTTGTGAGGCTCTGAAGACACAGAGATAAAATAAACATCAGATCATTTGCCTCGTGTGTGGCGGTGGTAAAAATATCAATAAATGCCTTGACATGACGTGCAGGTGCACAGAGGGGGAGGGTTCTTTCTCCCAGATTCCTTACAGGCACTGCCTTTAGGAAGTGGCGGTAGCCGCAGGGAGGGGTCCACTCTGGCCCTGCTCCTTGGCATCACCAGATCCTTAGTCTCAGGCTGTAGCCAGACGGTTTTTTCATTGGCAGAGCAGGCATCCTGGACCAGCACCTGGTTGTCTGGGAGATGAGAAGGAGCAATTCGAGCATCACCAGGGAGAGTGAATGGCTGGCCCCCATCGCACCAGGCTTTCTCCAGTTTTCTTCTTCAAAACATCTTTCCACGTGATTGCAAACCATAGATATGTTTTGACTTTTCCTACATAGTGGCCAAAACCATCTCATTATTGTCTTAACAAGCATTTCTCTTTCCTCCTGGTATTGAACATAGTGTCTTGTTCTACAGGTTGTGTATATTTGGAGAAGTATTTCTGCTTGTGCCCTGTGTCTTTATTTCACTGGGTTCTTTGCTTTCTTCTTATTGATATGGATGAGCTCTTTGCAGTTACAGATGCTGAAAATATTTTATCTTATTCTGCCATTTGTCTTTAGCTTTATTTGTGTTGCCCGCCATCTAAGGCACCTTCCTCATGGGTTGGCACCTTGCTGTTATCACAGGAATCAGAGCTTAGGCAGGCTTCACAGATGTGTAAATCATATGCCATATTTCACAGCCAGGTACCAAAAAAGCGACAGTTTTCAATATTTTTAAAACTGATTACAAGTTGAAATTATAATATGTTGGATATGTTGCATTAAACGAAAAATATTATGGAAATTTATATCACTCATTTATTTTTGCTTTTTTAACTGTGGCCACTAGAAAATTCATAATTTTTTTTTGGCCACACCCATGGCTCGTGGGAGTTCCTGCACCAGGGGCTGTAACCCACGCCACAGCAGCAACCCTAGATGCTACAGTGACAATGCCAGATCCTTAACCCACTGAGCCACCAGAGAACTCCTAGAAAATTCGTAATAATGTATATGACAGTTTATGTTCCAGTGGGCATTGCTGACCGAGAGACTGGCTCTGATGCCACAAACCAAATACTTTTGACTGTCACTCCATCGAAAAATGGTATTTCTATCCCAAGGCACTTTTCTGGTGGCCAAAGGCTTTTCTGTGCCCCCACTACCAGCCCATCACGGGAGCAGAGGTAGTTCAGCATTAGCAGAAAGGAAAGATCTCAAAAGATTCAGCAAACTTCTTCTTCCTTTTTTTTTTTTTTCAAAATCTGTTTGTCTGTGTTGAGTCAAATGTCCCTCTGAATTACTCACCGAGGTCTCAGAAACAAACACCAGAAGAGGGGCCAGGAAGCCCTGCGGGTGGGGCCGGCCCAGGGCGGCGGTTCCCACCAGGGGCACGATTGCGGAGAAACAGGTGCATGTGGGTTTCCACGACCTCCACCGCGTGTGTTCACTCCCCCTGTGTGCTCACCCTCTTGGGTCTTTACCCCAACTGTGTGTTCGCTCCCCCTGTGTGTTCACTGTTTTAATTCTTGAGGTTTTAAATAAATATGGCTTGATATTTGATAAGGTAGGTCACCCTTCTGCCATCGTTTTTATTCTTCTGAGATGTTTTGACTATTCTTATCCCTTTGCTGTTCCCTAGGTATTAGAATTAACATTGCAGCTACACACTCATGTGCCTTGAGATTTTGATTACGTTTATGTTGAATTTGTAGATCAGGTCAAGCGGGACTGACCTCCTCAGAGAAATGAGTTTCCCTATTCCTGAGCACAGAAAATCTTTCCATTTGTTTTGATTTCTTTGAGGTCTTTCATCTCTTGTTTTGTTTATTCCTGGTGATTTGCCTGTTTATTTCTTCCTTGCTTTCATTAGATTCTCAAGTTGCCTTTTGCTCTGCTTTAGATGTAATATGCCCCATTTCCATTATTCTAGTGGTAGCTTCTTTTTAAATTCTGTTAACTTATTATACCTATTCTGTAATGAAAATATACATGTGGTAAATACCAAAATGATTTTTAAAAGGTGTAATGTACAGAGTTCCCATTGTGGCTCAGTGGGTTAAGGACCTGACATTATCTCTGTGAGGATGCAAGTTCAACCCCTGACCTTGCTCAGTGGGTCAAGGATCTGGCATTGCCACAAGCTGATGTGGCACAGCTGTGGCTCAGATTGGTGTTGCCATGCCTGTGGCGTAGGCCAGCAGCTGCAGCTCCGCTTCAACCCCTAGCCTGGGAACTGCCATATGCCGCAGGTGGGGCCACAAAAAATGAAGTAAAGGGGGAAAAAAGGGTGTAATTTGAAGCGTAAAACTTTCTGTTTCTACTCATCCCCGCTCCCTAGGGGTAATGACAATTTCTCATAGTCTTCTAGAAATTAAGCTTGCATTTCTAATAAAATGTATTTTCCTATAAAAAGTTAAACAGAAAAGATCACAAATACCATTTTTTTCCTACAACAGTAAAGGAGAGTGATAAGTCAAAGCTCCCGTTCTGCCCACCTCTTCATTTCAGCTAAATCTCTCTACTCTCTGAGCATCTGTGCCCCGAACTCTAAAATGGGAGCAACGGCCCCACCCCCCAGGACTGGCCTGTCAAGTCAAAAGGTCATGATAAGTTAAGGTGATCCCTGGCTGGCACCAGGAGCCCAGTGGATGGGGGTGGGTGGCGATGCCTGGGCTCCCGTCACCTACAACCCCCCTGCTGGTCTCAGGGTTGGGGGCAGATCCCAGTCCCTTGGAAGTTCCCATGGTGTCTACAGGAGGCCCCTCCCAGGATGTGTACTTGGGACGGGCCCAGAGCACATCCCGTGGCCATGCTGATCTTTGGCAGAAGGCCCCAAGTGGCCGGCTGTGGGGGCAACTGGGAGCTGCCCCTCCTGCCCCAAGAACAGGTCTGTCTCCCTTCTCTTCTCCTGGCTGGTGCTGCAGCTTCAAAGTCTGCACACTGAGCCTTTTAGTCCCCTGAAACCTCCTTCTTTTTACGGGGTGAGGGGTGATGGAGGGCTTCTAAAAAGACATAAACCCGATCGTGCCAGACTATTTGAAATCTCCCTCCATCCTCCTGAACACAGACCCATTTCTCAAGCCTGTGGAAATGAGACCTTCCCCCACAAAGGAGGCCTTCTTCACCAGCCCGCTGCCCATGATAGCCGTCCCCTCTCTGCCTCCACCACTCTCTAAATCATTTTGTACCCTGTACCTGGATGGTTCTCTCTTGCTCGTTTTTGCATCTTTGGTACCTGTCAGAGTACCTAGCCTCCTCCAGGGGCACAGATACTGATGAGATGAGTGTCCTTATTCGTTTTCTTTATTTTTTTTACTCAATTTTATCTTACATTGGAGTAGCGTTGACTTAGAATGTTGTGTTAGTTTCGCATGGACAGTAAAGTGATTCAGTTATACATATACATATATCTGTTCCTTTCTAGATTCTTTCCCCATATAGGTTCCTACAGAGTATTGAGTAGAGTTCCCCGTGCTATGCCAGCTCCTGGCTGATTATCCATTTTATATATAAAATATATCTGTGCATCTGTGCATCCCAAACTCCTAATTATTATTCACTTTGATAGAAAGTATATTCCAGAGCAGAGATGGTCTCTGCCCTCTTGTATCTGGCAACCTGCACAAGACAAGTAAGAACCAAATGATGGCACCGGTAGATATGCAGTCACTGCGGTGAAGTTCCACAGAGGAAGCGTGAGGTCTAAGCTGAGAATACTCAACAGGGAGGGGTGGGGGGTGGGGAGAGCTTAGGAGTCTTCCTTAGAGAGTTAAGGAGTCTTCCTCTCAAGTCAAAGATCCAAAGAAGGAGTAGGCACTAGGCGGAGAATGAGGTCTGGGAAAAGGACCACCGGTCCCACAGTAAAGGTGTGTGCCTGATAACAGGATGTTAACAGACCATATCCAAGCAACCAGAGGAAGGTCAAGACCTTCAGGTGTGAAACCTAATGCTACTTCCTTGGGTTATGGGGACACGAGACGGCATCTTCACGTCCTCAGTGTCAAATTGGAATGACGGTGTGGTCACACTGCATAGGGAGTGCCAGGGTGGGGGCGGGTGATGTCACCTGTAAGGTATTTAGGGGAAGAATTTACAGTCCATGTGGAAGCTAAACTTGACTTTGATTTCTTCACATGTTTATAAGAGTTTAACTCAGAAGAAAAAAATCTCTTAGTTCTTCTAATGGTGAGAAAAACAAGCTCTTAAATGTATTTTTTTAAAAGGGTCCTTTACTTGGGATGATAAATTAAAAGGGACACAGATTTTTTTAAGCTTTTGCCGTAACCTTTAAGTGGCATTCAAAAGAGCAAAAGTGGCAAGGACTTCAAAGGAAATGGGGGAAAAAAGGAAATTGTCAGAATATATTCCATTTTAAGATTAACTTTTTGCTTTTATTTTTCTTTTGAACTTTTGACTCCCCTTTACCCTTGTTTCCCTTCCACCAGCCCCACATTTTGTGGGCAACCACCAACCTGGTCTCTGTATCTATGAGCTTGGGATGTTTGTTTGTTTTTTGGCAGCACCTATGCATGTGCAAGTTCTCAGGGCAAGGACTGAACCCACACCACAGCAATGACCCAAGCTACTGCAGTGAAAATGCCAGATCCTTAAGCTGCTGAACCACGAGGGAACTCTTGTTGTTGTTATTGTTTTTCATTTTAGATTCCACGGATAAGAGAGTTCAGAAGGTATTTGTCTTTCTCTGACTTATTTCGCCTAACATAATGCCTTTAAGGCCATACATGTTGTCTCAAATGGCAGGATTTCATTCTTTTTTAAGGTTGAATGATATTCCAATATCTCTATCTATCTATCATCTATCTATCTATCTATCTTTACCACAATTTCTTTCTCCACTTAACCACTGATGGACACCTAGGTTGTTTCCATACCTTGGCTGTGGTGACTAATCCTGCAGTGTACACGGAGGTGCATATATATATATATATATTTTTTTTGAGTTAGTATTTTCAATTTCTTCAGATAAATACCCAGAAGTGAAATCACTGGATCACAAGGATTTCTATTTTTAATTTCTTCAGGAGCCTTTACATTTCTACCAATAGAGCACAAGGATTCCACTTACTCCACATCCTCACCAGCACTTACTATTTCATGTATTTTGATAACAGCCACTCTAACAGGGGAGAGTTAGCATCTCACTGTGGCTCTGATTTGCATTTCCATGATGAGAAATGAGGTCTAGCATCTTTTTAGGTACCTGTTAGCCATCTGTATGTCTATTCAGATCTTCTGTCCATTTTTACATCACATTGTCTTGTTGCTATTGAATTGTATGATTTCATTATATATTAAAAGCACCAATTCCTTATCAGATATATGATTTGCAAATATTTTCTCCCATTCAGTAGAATGCCTTTTCAAATTTTTTTTTTTTTGTCTTTTTAGGGCTGCACCCACGGCATATAGAGACTCCCAGGCTAGGGGTCTAATTGGAGTTGTAGCAGCCAGCCTATGCCACAGCCACAGCAACACCAGATCTGAGCCGCATCTGTGAGCTACACCACAGCTCATGGCAATGCCCAATCCTTAACCCACTAGCAAGGCTAGGTATCGAACCTGCATCCTCATGGATGCTAGTCAGATTTGTTAACCACTGAGCCATGACAGGAACTCCATGCTTTTTCATTTTATTGGTGGTTTCCTTTGGTGTGCAGAAATTTTTAGATGATTTAGTCCTGCTCATTTATTTTTGCCTTTGTACCTTCTGCTTTTGGGATAAGATTCTATAAAATCATCACCAAGACCTATGTCAAGGAACTTACTGTCTGTGTTTTCTTCTATGAGTTTATGGTTTCAGGTCTTACATTCAAGTCTTTAATCCATTTTGAGTTGATTTTTGTCTGGTGTGAGATAGTGGTTGAATTTTATTCTTTTGCAATTGGCTGTCCAGTTTTCCCAACACCATTTATTGAAGAGACTATCCTTTCCCTTATGCTTATTCTTGGCTACTTTTCATAAATTTATTGACCATAAATGCATGGGTTTATTTCTAGGCTCTATTTTGTTTCATTGATCTATGTGTCTGTTTTTATGCCAATGCCATACTGTTTTAATTACTATAGCTTTGTAATACAGTTTGAAATCAGGGAATATGATGTCTCTGGCTTCGTTTTTCCTCAAGATTGCTTGGGATTTTTTGTGGTTCCATACAAAATTTAAGATTATATGTTCTATTTCTTTTAAATAAGACATTGGAATTTTGATACAGATTGCAGTGAATTGTAGATTGTTTTGGGTAGTAAGGACATTTTAACACTTGATCATTCCAGTCCATGAACACAGAATATCTTTCCTTTTATTTATACTTCCTTTAATTTTCTTCAATATTATCTTATAGTTTTCAATATCTATGTCCCTCACCTCCTATTTAAATTTATTCCTAAGTATTTTATTATTTTTATGCAAATTAAAATTGGGTTCTTTTCTTTCTTTTTTTTTTTTTTTTTTTTTTTTTTGTCCTTTTAAGGCCACACCCTTGGCATATGGAGATTCCCAGGCTAGGGGTCAAATCAGAGCTGAAGCTGTTGGCCTATGCCACAGCCACAGCAACGTTGGATCCAAGCCACAGCTCACAGCAATGCCAGATCCTTAACCCACTGAGGAAGACCAGGGATCAAACCTGCATCTTCTTGGATGCCAGTTGGCTTTGTTAAACACTGAACCACAACAGCAACTCCAAAATAGGATCCTTTTCTTAATTTCTCCTGATAGTTTGCTATTTGTATATAGAAATGCAAACACATTTTGATGCTGATTTTGTGTCCTGCAACTGTATTGAATTCATTTATTAATTCTAAAGTTTTTTGATGGAGTCTTTAGGGTGTTCTATATAGAATGCTATGTCACCTGTAAACAGTGACAGTTCTACTTTTCTTTTCCAATTTAAATCTTTTTGTCTCTTTTCCTTGCCTAATTGCTCTGGCTCAGACTTCCAATATTTTATTGAATAAATGTGGCAGGAGTGGGTATCCTTGTCTTGTTCCTGATCTTAGAGGAAATGTTTTCAGCTTCTCACTTTGAGTATAATGTTAGCTATAGACTTGTCATATACGGCCTTTATTATGTTGAGGTTTGTTTCCTCTATATCACTTTGTGGAGAGCTTCTGTCATAACATTCATAAATAACTCCCAGGTGATTTTTCAAGTTCACTGTATAATTTTAAACTCATGATATTCTTATGGATAATTTTCCTTTGTTGTGGCAGCCTTGTCTTGTTTTGGTATCAGGACAATGCTGGCCTCACAAAACAAGTTTGGAAGAATTCAGTCCTTTACTGTTTTTTGGGAGAGTTTGAGAAAGTTTCATATTAATTCTTCCTTAAATATTTTGTAGAATTTACTAATGAACTTGTCTTGAACTTTTGTTTGCTGAGAGGTTTTTAATTACTAATTCAATCCCTTTAATAGTAATTAGTCTGTTCAGATTTTCTAATTTCATTAAGATTTATTCTTCATAGATTGTATGTCTTTAGAAATTTATCCATTTCTTCTAGATTATCAAATTTGTTGGTAAGTAATTGGCCATTGTAGTTGCTTTTGATCCTTTGTATTATTATGCTATCCATTGGAACATCTCTTTCATTTCTGGTTATATTTATTTGTGCTCTCTCTCTCTTTTTTTTTTTTTTTTTTTCTTGGTAAGGCTAGCTAGAAGTTTGTCAGTTTTGTTTATTTTTTCAAAGAACCAGCTCTAAGTTTTATTCATCTTTTCTATTGTCATTTTAGTCTCTATTTCACTTACTTCTGCTCTAATATTTATTATATCCTTCCTTTTACTAACTTAGGGCTTAATTTTTTCCTTCTTTATCTGGTTCCTCAAGGTTTAAGTTAGATTGTTTTTTTGGGACTTTTCTCATTTCTTGAGGTAGACATTTATCCCTGTGGATTTCCCTCTTAGAACTTCTTATTCTTTATACCACAAATTTAGTATGTTTTATTTCTATTTTCATTTGTCTCAAGGTATTTTTTACTTCTTCTTCAACCTATTGATTGTTCAGTAGCACGTTGTTTGATCTCCACATATTCATGAGTTTTACAATTTTTTTCATGTGATTAATTTTTAGTTTCATACCATTGTGGTCAGAAAATATGCTTGATATGATTTCAGTCTTCTTAAATGTATTAAGATATATTTTGTGGCCTAACATATGATCTAGCCTGTAAAACGTTCCATGTGAACTTGAGAAAAATGTGTATCCTGTTGCTTTTGGATAGAATACTTTGTATATATCTGTTAGGTCCCTCTGGTTTAACGTGCCATTTAAGGTGAATATTTCCTTATTCATTCTCTGAATTTGTCTGAATTTTCCCCCTTTTTTTGGCCACACCTGCAGTGCATGGAAATTCTCAGGCCAGGGATCAAATCTGAGCTGTATCTGTGAGCTATGCGGCAGCTGTGACAAGGCCAGATCCTTAATCCACTGCACCAGGCTGGGGATCGAACAAGTGACATCACAGAGACAAGCTGAATCACTAACCCACTGCACCGCAGTGGGAATTCCTTGCTTGATTATTTATGAAATAATATTATATAAACATGAATTAATTCACCTTTTCCTATATTTTTGTGGAGATTCACATAATTACAAAGGCAGATAAATTTTTCTAATTCTTTAGTCAGTTAAAAAAAATCCCTTTTCTCTGAAAGAGTTAAAAGATAGGTCAATATAAGTATTAAAATTTATGTTTTAGAATGCTTTCAATAATGAATTTAAAGTATCCAGGGAGAGTGACATGGTAGGTAACGACTGAAATTAAGTAATGGACCTAGGAGAAAGAACAAGCACACATGTGCGTGTGTGTGTGTGTGTGTTACAAAGTAATAAAAAGTGTACTTCTTTTTTTTTTTTTTTTTTTTTTTTTTTTGCTTTTTAGAGCCACACCCGCGGCATATGGAGGTTCCCAGGCTAGGGGTTGAATCGGAGCTACAGCTGCTGGCCTACGCCACAGCCACAGCAACGCAGAATCTGAGCCGTGTCTGCGATCTACACCACAGCTCGCGGCAACGCCAGACCATTAACCCACTAAGCAAAGCCAGGTATCGAACCACAATCTCATGGTTCCTAGTTGGATTCGTTAACGGCTGCACCACAACAGGAACTCCAAAAGTGTACTTCTTTATGTACAACCAATGTGATGTGACAATGAGAAATACATGGCATTCAAAAATGCAGTCTTGAAACTTTTAAAGGACATCCTTGCCAAAGGTAGACATTTACAGTTCCTCTACACAGATGTATTTGAGGGAGCTACAACTGTGACTGAATTGGCCCAGACATAGTAAGACTAGCAAAGGAAGTGAAATAAAGAACAGAACCTTGGGAGTTCCCATTGTGGCTCAGCGGAAAAGAATCGGACTAGTATCCGTGAGGATGCGGGTTTGATCCCTGGCCTCGCTCAGGGCGTTAAGGATCCAACACTGTGGTGAGCTATGGTGTAGGTTGCAGAAGCCGCTCGGATCCCACATTGCTGTGTGTGGCCTAGGCAGAGAGCTGCAGCTCCAATTCAACCCCTAGCTGCAAAGTTTCATATGCTGTGGGTGCGGCCCTAAAACAAAACAAAACAAACAAACAAATAAAAACAGAACTTGGGAATTTCAGACTTAACTTCCCCTTTAAACAGTTAACGAAGCAATATAATGCTCTCTAAAGTGTTCTTATATTTATTAAGACATAAATATAAACACAACAAAGAAACTCCTCAGCATTTGAAACAATGATATATCTATTTTTAAAGACAGAGAAACTTAGCAAACATGCCCGCAAAGATCAAGGTCAAAATCCACACTGATGAGCCGTTCACAGAATGTGCCATTGACCTGATGGGGTGAGAAGGCCGCTTCACCTCCATGGTCTTCCTCCTGGTAACCCGTCGCCCCAGTCCAGGCCAAGAAAAACAGCCAACAAAATCCAGTTGAGGGTCATTCTACAAAAAGCCTCATCAGTCTTCAAAACTCTCCAGGTCATCAAAGGCAGGAAAGAGCCGAGAAACTGTCACAGTCCTGAGCAGTCTGAGGAGCCACGATTCCTAAATGCCATGATCCTAGAACAGAAAAAGGATGTTAGAAGAAAACTAAGGAAATATAAATAAGCTATAGACATTAATTCATAGAGAAGGTACTAACATTGACTCATTAAATGTACTGGAAAGATGTTAATAAAATTACATTTAGTTTTTTTAAGCCATAATATAATAATTTTTTAAAAGTCACTGTGCTTTAACATTTAACCAAAGTGGGAAATTTTTCATTTTATTACTTTGTCACAACTCTGAAAGTTAGAACTGCTTATTACAATGGAAGTTTTGGGTATTTTTTTTAAATAAAGTTAATTTTTGTCATGATTCAGAAAAAAGCTATGTATTGAGCTGATGCTATATCTTAAGCATTCTGCTGGGAAATAGGGCTTCTTGGCAGAAAAGATACACTTGACAGAAATCATTTTAACACAGATTAGAGGTCACATGTTCAAGAGAGCAGTAAGGGCGTAAGATAGGCATAGCTTAAACAAACATTTCAGAGGAAATAGTCACGGCAGATTCTCATGGCACAAATAACATTTAAGATGGTGGTAAAAAAGTAGGCATGTACAAAGAAGTTAAGTATATATTAGGAGGAAAAATATCAATGGAAAAGCAGAGGGGAGGAGCCAGGCAAAGTGACCGCAGATAAAGGTTAAGGAGAAAAGTGTGGACGAAGGGAAAAATGGGAGGGAGGGAGCTAAGGGGCAAGATGGAAAACATCATCAGAGAAGAGATTGCAGTGCTTTTGGTTTACTGAAATAAGTGGGTAAGAGCCGGCTTGTGTTCCGGAAGCCGACATTGCCTATAGACAGAGACCCGAGTTTAGAGTCACACACATTCATGCTATGAACGAGGTAAAAGTCCTCTAGATCTGAAAAATAGAAAAGTAACATAAGATATCCTGGCAAACAAAGTCCTTTCCAGGCTGGAGTATGATGGGAACTGGGAAAGGAGTGCCTGGGAAGAACACAGGAACAGAGGCAGCAGCCACAGTCTGGGGCAGAGAATTAGCAGGCTGAAATGGGAAAGGCCGCTCAGATGCACACGGTATAAGGAAAAGGGGAATCTGCCTTCACCTGGTACATTATTCATAGTTTGGATCTGCCAGGCCAGTAGAAATGTACTTTGTGGGTTGATAAAGAAGGCAAATGCAGGAGTTTCCTGGTGGTGTCGCAGGTTGAGAGTACGGTATTGTCACTGCCGTGGCGCTGGTTACTGCTGTGGCACGGGTTTGAACCCTGGCCCGGGAACGTCTGAATGCCATGGGTGCGGCCCAAAAATTTCAAAAAATGCAAAGCATAGTGTAAGCGTTGACTAATCAATTAACTAAATATGGGAGCCAAGATCCAGAATCTTTCCAAGTTGTCCCAAGCCTGATTGTTCCTCTATAGGATGGAGAAATATGAGGATAACATGTGCCTAATATTTTTCACTACATTTTTCTTGAGATAATCATTGGTTCAAATGCAGATGTAAGGAAAATGCTGAGTTCATATGCATCCTTTACCCAGATGCATGGATGGTTCTATAAGAACACACCAAAAGGCTTTGCACAGGTTTTACGTTCCCACCAGCAGTGTATAATTAATCCAATTTTCCACATTCTCACCTACATTTGATATTTTTACTATTTATCTTAGTCATTCTTAATGAGCGTGTAGTAATATTTCATTTGGGTTTTGATTTGCATTTTCCTGCAGGCTAATGATGTTCAACATCTTTCCATGGGTTTATTTGTTATCTTTGGTGAGATGTCTCTTCATGTCTTCGCTATTTTCTAATTGGACTTTTTTTTTCTCCCTTTTTTTTTTTCTCTTGAGAGCTCTTTATGTAGCCAAGATACTTGTCCTTTGTCAGATATGTTGTTTGCAGTTGTTTTCTCCAATATGGAGCTTGTCTCTTCATCTTCATAAGAGGATGTTTCATGGGACAAAAGATTTTAATTTTGATGAAATCCAGCTGATCAAATTTTCTTTTACCGATTTCACTTTTTATGTCAAGTCTATGAACTCTTTACTTAGCCATAAATCCTGAATATTTTCTCCTGTTTTTCTTTTTTTTTTCTGAAACTGTTATCATGTCGGGTTTATACTTCAGTATATGGTTCACTTGGAGATAAATTTACGTAAAGTGTAAGACTTAGGTTGAGACTCATGTTTTTTCCTTCTGGTGTCCAGTTGCTCTGGCACCATTTTTTGAAAAGCCTGCTCTTTCTTTTGATTACCTTCTTTGCCTTTCTCAAAAATCAATTGGACCTATTCATATGGTTCTGTTTCTGGCATTGGCAATTCTGTGCAATCGATCTATGCATCTGAGTTTCTGTCAATAACTATCAGTTTTTATTATTGCAGATTTATAATTAGAAATAATATTGGGTAGAGTGATTCTTCTGACTTTATTCTTCTCTTTCTAAACAGCATTAGATATTGTAGGGTCTCAATTTTTCTGTATGAATATTCGAATGAGCTTGTCAAAGTCTAGGAAAAAAACGTGGCTGAGATTGCAATAGAAATTTAATTAAACCCATAGATGAGTTTGGGATAATTGACATCTTTACTATGTTGATCTGACAATTTTTTGTTTGTTTGCTTGTTTGTTTATGACTGTACCTGTGGCATATGGAAGTTCCTGGGGATAGGGGTCAAACCAGAGCTGCAGCTGAGGCCTGTACCACAGCCATAGCAACAATGGATCTGAGCCATATCTGCAACCTGCTCAACAGCTTGTGGCAAACGCGAAATCCTTAACCCACTGAGCAAGGCCAGTGGTCAAACCTGCACCCTCACAGACACTGTGTTTTGTCCTTAACCCACTGAGTCACAACGGGAACTCCTGATCTTGAAATTTGTGATCATAGTATGCCTCTGCATTTATCTTGGCAGCTTTTAATTTCATTAGCATTTGGTAATTTTCATCATATAGAATCTGTACGTATTTTGTTATGCTTGTATATAAGCGATTTTCTTCAAAATGTTTATAAATTGTATGATTTTTTAATTTCATTTTCCACACATTTATTGCTAGTGTATAGAAATGCAATTGATTTTTGTATGTGAACTTTGTATCCTGGGACCTTGTCCAACTTACCTTGTTAAATTTAGGGGGGGTTTTTACTCATTGTTTTGGCGGTGCTCTATGAAGTCAACAATGTCATTTGCAAACAGGAACAGTTTTGCTTTTTTTCTTTCCAATCTTTATGCCCGTTTTTTTTCTTGCCTGACTTCAGGGTCTAGAATATTCAGAGTTATGTTGAGAAACAAAAATAGTTACAGAAAATGTCCTTGCTGTGTTTCCAATCTTAAGGAAAGCGCATTCCATTCTTCACTGTTTAGTTGTAAAGGTTTTCTTATGGATACATTTTATCAGGTTGAGGTAGTTCTTCTCAAGTCCTAACTTGCTGGTTAAGTGGATATTGGATTTTGTTAAATTAGTTTTTGTTGTCCATTGATGTGATTACCAAATTGTTTTCTTTAGCCTGTTTATATGGTGGATTATATTGATTGATTTTAGAATGTAAAATTACACCTGCATACCAAAAATAAATTCCCCTTAGCCACCGTGTATAGAATTCTTTTTATGTTTTGTTGGTTCAATTGGCTAACATTTTCTGAAGGAGTTTTGCATCCTTAAAGATGATGACACCAGATGTAGAATTCTGGTTTGACAATTATTTTATTTTTCCATATTTGAAAAATTGTGTGACACTTTTTTCTGGTCTCTATGATTTCAGAAGTTAAATCCGCTGTCATTTGAACTAGTGTTCTCCCCCAGGGCGTGAGTGAATCACTTGTCTGGTTGCTTTCAAACTCTTTTTTTTTTTTTTTTAAGATTATGATGTATTCTTGATGTGGGCTTCTTTGTATTTATCTTTCTTCAGATTTGCTCAGATTCTTGGACCCATAAATTTATATCTTCAAATTTGAGGAGTTGAATCCATTACTTCTTTGAATACTGTTTCAGCTCCAGTCTCTCCCTCTCCTCTGGGACTCCCACGAAGGAAATATTAGTCTTTGTTACCGTCTCACAAATCCTCATAGTCTGCTATTGTTTTTTTTTGGGGGGGGGGGTTGGTTTGGCATATTTTCTTTCTGTTGCTTAGATTATTAAGCAATGAAATTAAAATTAATTGATCTTTACTCATGTTCATCAATTCTATTCTCTGTCATCTCGATGCCACTATCAACACATTCAGACAATTTTAGCTCTTTTTCATAAAATTCTATTTTGTTAAGACTTTCTGTTTTTTATTCATTCCAAAAGAATTTTTAATTTCTTGTTGAATCATCTGTATGATGGTTATTTTAAAATTCTTGTCAGATTCTTAACTTCTTTTTTTTTTTTTTTTTGTCTTCTTGCCTTTATCTAGAGCTGCACCTGCGGCATATGGAGGTTCCCAGGCTAGGGGTCTAACAGGAGCTGTAGCCGCCGGCCTTCGCCACAGCCACAGCAACGCGGGATCTGAGCCGCGTCTGCAACCTACACCACAGCTCACGGCAACGCCGGATCCTTAACCCACTGAGCAAGGCCAGGGATAGAACCCGCAACCTCATGGTTCCTAGTCAGATTCGTTAACCACTGAGCCACGAAGGGAACTCCAGATTCTTAACTTCTGATTCTTGTTGATATTGCTGTCTTTTCCGATTTAAGTGTGATATTCCTTTTTTTGTTTTGTTTTATTGGGTGATTTTCTACTTTACCTAGATACTTTGCCATTATTTTAGGAGGCTCGAATTTTTTCTTAATTTAGCAGGCAGTCACTCTGTTTAGCTTTAGAATATTTTTATTAGTAAAAGAGACCTGAGGACTCTGATTCATCAGCATCTGCTCCTTTGAATCTGGCATCCCTTATCTGACATCAAGGCTCCCTCTAATCTGAGCACTCTTTTCCTATCCAGATGTGTCTTATGTTTCACTGCCTTATAACACATACTCTAAACCAAGTACAAATGGCTCCGTTCCTCACAACTGTGTATAAACTTGACCTTGCTCCTAATGATACAGACTTTACTCATCCTTCCTTTCCAGGGGCATTCCTAAGGATCTCTATTGATGTTTGCCTTGAGCCAGACTCTGTCTTGAATAAACCTGCAGTCCAGTAGGAGATATAAACAAAAGAAAAGGTACTTATGGGTCATTATCAAGTGCAGTGATTGTGCAGGATTCAGGGTGAGGGATGACGAAGAAGGCACAGAGAAGTCTGCTGCAGGAGTTAGAGGTGAGGCTTCTCGGACATGGTAGTGCCTGATCTGGCTTGTAATGAATGGGTAGTGAGAGCCAGGCAAAAAGAGGTTGAGGACCTTAGGAATTGGTGGGAAAACTGAGGGAAAGAGAAAACTGAGAATCTTTGAAGACCTACAAGTTAACTGTGATATGGAGAATATTTCTGCATCAATATAGAAAAAAAGGAAGCCAAAAGAACAAGCAACAATCATTATTAGAGATTATGTGATCAAACTTCAAGACTTGGGCTCCTCATGAAGACTATAAATAGCTTTTGCAAACTTTTAATCTAGAAAGTGACATAATAAAATTTGAATTTTATGAAGTGACCCAAATAATAATACAGAGCCTAAATTAGAAGAGAATGGGATTGGACACTGTGAGGTCAAGTGAGGAGTTTGTTCTGAGAGGAATGCAGCAATACAGACAGGAAGGATATGAAGATATAGGAGAAAACCAGGAAAAAAGGAATTCATGGAGACTGAAGCAGGAAAGTATTTCAGGAGGGAAGGCTGACAATCAAAAAGAGCAGAAAAGTATGAAAGGTAAAGAACATAAAAGCACTGAATTCAGCAATCGCAAGCATCAGTTGAAAAATACAGACAGAATCTTTGTTCCAGTCTCCACCTACCATGCTTTTGTTTATTACACATGCCAAGTTCAGGCTTTCACTTAAGATGTCAGAACAGTCATGCTTCACTACTAAAGCTGAATTATTTCCACTCTAATAAAGCTTATAATCTTCAAGTAATCCAATGTCTGTCAAAACAAAATTCAACACACTTTAAAGAAATAAATAAAAATCCAGTCACTCAAGAATGCAAAATTTGCAATTTCCAGCATTCAAATAAAAGTCAGTAGATATGTGATAAAGCAGGAAACTGTGGGCCATAACCAGAAAAAAAAATCAGTTAATAGATATCATAATAAAAGCATAAATGCCAGAGGTAATGGAATTAATAGGCAGGGACTATGATGAAGCAATTACAAATATGCACAAGAAATTAAAGAAAGAACATAATGAGAGGAGAAATGGAAGATATAAAAAAGTTGATGCAACTTCTAGAGATAAAAAATACCATATCTGAAACTGAAAATATTACTGGATGGAAATAACAGCAGATTACTTGCTACATAAAAATAGAGAGAAAAAAATTAAAATTCTTTAAAAATAAAATAAATAATTTTTTTTGAAGAATAAGTTCCCGTTGTGGCTTGGCAGGTTAAAAACCTGACTAGTATCCATGAGAATTCATGTGTGATCCCTGGCCTTGCTCAGTGGATTAAGGATCTGGCATTGCCGAAAGCTACTACACGCATCACAGAGGCGGCTTGGATCTAGTGTTGCTGTGGCTGTGGTGTAGGCCTGCAGCTGCAGCTCTGTTTCTACCCCTAGCCTGGGAACTTCTATATGCTGCAGATGCAGCCCTAAGAAAGCCAAACAAACAACTAAAAATTTTTTAAACACTTAGCTTCACTGATTTGTGGATAATACCAAGTGGCCTCACTTAATTGTATTCAGAGTCCCAGCAAGAGGAAGAAAAAAAATTGAAATATGGCTAATATTTTTCCAAATTTAATGAAAACTATATTTTCACATATGCAAGAATCTAACTGAATTATAAGCAAGATATATATGCACACTGACAAACAAAAGCATAGCAAAGCACATCACAATAAATTTGCTTAAAATCCAGAGATAAAGAAAAATCTTAAAATCAACTGGAAGAAAAAAAAAGGCATTACATACATGTACCCAAAGTTGAAAATGAATGTTTGTGTCTTGGCAGAAACGTTACAAGCCAGAATAAAATGGAACAATATTCTTAAAGTGCCAAAAGAAAAAAAGGAACCAACCAAAAATTCTATGTCCAGTGAAATTATTCTTCATAAATGAAGTTTAAATAAAGACACTTTTCATACAAATACAATCTAAAAGAATTCAGTTTCAAGACCACTTCTATTCAACAATACACCAGTCAAAGATCCTAACTAGTTTTTGTTTTGTTTTGCTTTTTTTTTAATGCCTATACCTTCAGCATATGGAAGTTCCTGGGCCAGGGATTGAATCCAAGCCATATCTGTGTCACAACCTGTGTCACAGCTGTGGCAGTGACAGACCCTCTAACCCACTGCAGTGGGCTGAGTTTGGAACACGTATCCCCACAGCAACCTGAGCTTCTGCAGTCAGATTCTTAGCTCACTGCGCCACGGCAGGAACTCCTCTTAACTAGTCTTATGAGACAAAGACAAATAAGTATTTTAAATAAATCACATTTTTCAGGTGGTATAGAAATTCTGTGGAATCTACTAAAAACTGTTAGGAATAATAAGTGAACTTTTCAAGTTGGAGCCTCTAGAAGAGTAAACAAAAATCAATATTTGGTCACTGAAAGCATATTGTCTTGCCCCCCGAGCCCAGAAGGAAAGACCAAAGAGACAGGTAGAACCTATAGCCTCTGCTGAGTTGGGGTCTCGGGCCCAGATCAGACCCTCCAGATATGCTGGCAGCTAAAATAGGAGAATCAGAGGCAGAGCAAGGTTTGAAGAGAGAAAGGCCTTTGGGAATGTGAAGGGCTTGTTGGAGGCGTCAGGATAGGCCCTGGGTCCCGCCAGCTGAAGTCTGAGTGAGACAGAGACTGAGGGGTGAGGCCCAGGAAGGGTGGGGTGTCGGGGGAGGGGCAGGGGAGGGCCCTGGATCACGCTACCAACCTTCTAAGTGCACAGGGACTGGGTGTACAGGGAACCGCTAGGTGACGTGTCTGTGTCCTCCCCTCTGTTGAGCAGGTCCACTTTCCCTCTTCCACCCTGGTGAGGCCTGAATCCTCCTCCTTATGCAGGTCACATCCCTGGGAATCTCCTCCAGGCTTTTCCCAGCGGCTGCTCTGATGGTTCACATGCTGGGCAGACCCTTTCTCTAGAGAATACTTCTGGGTTTATTCCCCCCGCCACCATTGATCAAAACCTCCCACTTTGGCCAAGCATTATAGTAGCATGAGCTGTCTCACAGCAGGAGGTCCCGATAAGGACCATGGAACTGCCCCGCAGACTAACTGGGAAAATCTGGGAGCAGCCAATAGCAGGGAAGAGACAACCAAACTCCCAGGATCCTTGGCGCTGGAATCCATCTTGGCTGAGAGGTGTGCGTACCACCAAGAAGGACCAGGCAAGATGATTAGCCAGAGACAAACAAGAAACCAACCCCATTCCCAGAAAACTGGAGACCGCGAGCTACGTGGCAGAGCAGCTCTCCCGGGCCCCTTACCCTGCTGCTCCCCGCCCAGGCGCCCCTTCCCGATAGTCTCTTGCTTTGTCAGCGCCTGTGTCTCCCGGGACAATTCATTTCTGAGTGTCAGACAAGAGCCCATTCTTGTTCTCTTTCCTGCAACACATACACACACACACACACACACACACACACACACACACACACACTGAATGCATGTCCCTTACACAAAGCAAGGTGCCCATAAGTGGCAGGAACACATCGGTATTTACTGCATTGACTTGGAATCGAAAATATAAAAGAGAACAGAATTAGAGTGTTCCTGCAGAAAAGTGATGGGCTTGTGAGCTGGGTACCTGGGAGCAGCAGGAAAGCCCCAGAAGAGTTTCCCCGGAGGGTCCGGGGACAGGGACCCAGGGAACCCAAGTCCCCCCTCCCCCTGCCATCCTCCAGGGCCACAGGTCTGCCCCAGGGAGCATGCTCCAGCCCCTCCCTCCTCCCAGAAGCCAGTCCTTGGGCCTTCCTCCCAGTTGCTGGCCCAGGACATCCTGGCCTGAGAAGTGGGGCGGTTTGTCAAAGGAAATACGTGCAACTGCTTGCAGAGGTAGGCAATGCAAGTTCAGGTTTCCAGGCTCATTTCTTTCCTGTCAGCTCCAGAGAGGAGTTAGTGATTTTTTTTTTTTAAGAAGAGTAAAAAAGCCTGGTTGGAGAAAAAAAGGAAATCTGGAGTATAAACAGTTAAATTTCTACTTGCTCTCTTTTCAGGGGGTAAAGCTTAGATGGCTGCTCTGGCAGCTGGAACGACCACCAGGAATGATAATAATCTCAGTCCGAATCTCTCAACAGTTCAGCCTGTGAGGGAGGGAGGCCGGGGCGGTGGGAGGCCAGCCCTCTCCGCTGAAACTGCGAGGCACAGAGAGGACGCCCCGCTGAAGGAGTCCACGGTCTCGGGGTGGGGGGTGCTAATCATCTCTCGCTCCAAAGCCTCATTACAGAAGTATCTGCTAGGACAATTTACAGAAAAGGCCCTAGAAGGCCTGAGAGGGGTTTAGGCTCTTTGCACAGAACCCCGTGACTTGTGCTGCTGATGGCCAAGTGCGACAGTCCATGTGCGGAGTAGTGGATCCACGTGGCTTATGGTAGGCTAAAATATTTGCTGGGGTTTTTTGTTGGTGTATAAGAGTGCATTGGTGATATTTGAGGAATTAGTTGGCATCTTCTCTGCAGGAATACATTATCGTTATCGTTATCATTAGTATTATTATTATGGTCTTTTTAGAGCCTCTCTCATGGCATATGGAAGTTCTCAGCCTAGGGCTAGGATTGCAGCTGTAGCTGCCGGCCACAGCCACAGCAACCCCAGATCCGAGCCATGTCTGCGACCTACACCACAGCTCATGGGAATGCCAGATAGAGAAGCCAAATAGAGAATGAAGATGCGGCACAGCCATAATGCTGACACCCCCACCCCCATGGCATCACAGAGGCCGTGGGCAGCACGGCGACAAGGTGGTACTGTTCCCCCTCAAGCCACAGAGGAATCGGTGGTGCCTGCAGACCTTTTCAGGAGCCAGAACTCAAACCCACCTAGAGAGAACGTGGAGCGCCCCCACTTTGGGTGCTAGTAGGGGGCAAAGGGGACCCAGAATATTCACTTCTACCTGGCAGCAGCAAGGGGGTACCCAACCTGCCAGACTGACGTCAGAGAAAGTCGGCTGACACAGGTGATTTCAACAACATCCGGAGCTGCATATGAGCCCCCAAATGCCAATCAAAAGTCAAACTCATCATAATTCCCCCGGGGTGCAACTGGATCAACGGTGTCTCTGCAGCTCCAAGACATAGGTTCAATCCCTGACCCGGCACAGTTGGTTAAGGATCTGGCATTGCCACAGCTGTGGCATAGATTGCAACTCTGGTTCCTGGCCTGGGAACTTCCATATGCTGTCAAGCAGCCAAAAAAGAAAAAGAAAAAAAAAAACACTAATCATAACAAGAATCAGGAGATCTTAAACTAAATAAAAATAGCCAATCAACAGATGCTAACCTAGAGATAAGAGGTGACTGCTTCTTATCCCTGTTAGCTTTGTTGTCACCCACTTCACCCAGAGATAGACTGCAGTCACCTAGTGCATTGTTAGCATTTTCACTTTGAGTAAGGTTATCGGTTAGATCAATTAAGTATAAGAAAAATATAAGGTTTTATTTTCATGTATTTAATCCTCCTCTGATGTGTCCCTCCCTTTTTGTAGATCCAGGTTCCTGACTGATAACATTTTTCTTCCCCTTACAGAATTTCTTTTAACATTTCCTATAGGTTACATCTACTGGCAATGAATTCCCTAAGTTTTTCTTTGTCTGAGGGCATCTTTATTTCTCTTAATTTCTTTTCTTTTTCTTTTGTCTTTTTAGGACCACATCCGTGGCATATGGAAGTTCCCAGGCTGGGGGTCAAATCGGAACGACAGCCACAATAACACAGGATCTGAGCCTTGTCTGCGACCTACACCACAGCTCATGGCAATGCCAGATCCTTAATCCAATGAGCGAGGCCAGGGATTGAATCCACTTTGCTGGGTGGATCCTAGTTGGATGCATTACTACTGAGCCACAATGGGAGCTCCTATTTCTCTTAATTTGTGAAGGAACATTTTATTGGATACCAAATTCTGAGTTGCTAAAGTTCTGTCTGTAATCTAACACTTTCAATATTTCACTCCACTCTCTTCTTGCTGGTATAGTTTTTGATGAGAAGTACTATGTGATTCTTATGTTTGCTCGTGTCTATGTGAAATGTTCCCTCCTCTGGTTCCTTTCAGTATTTTCTCTTTGCCTTTGATTTTCTACAGTTTATCATAGGTGTGGGTTCAGCTTTTTGCTTTTATTCATGTTGTACATTCTCTGCCTAGAGCTGTGATTTTGTGTCTGTCATTAATTTTGGAAAATTTGCACCCCCGTTTTTTTTTTTTTGTCTTTTTGCCTTTTATGTAGAGCCGCACCCATGGCATATGGAGGTTCCCAGGCTAGGGGTCTAACAGGAGCTGTAGCTGCTGGCCTTCGCCACAGACACAGCAACACGGGATCCAAGCCACATCTGCAACCTTCGCCACAGCTCACGGCAACGCTGGATCCTTAACCCACTGAGCAAGGCCAGGGATGGAACCTGCAACCTCATAGTTCTTAGTCGGATTCGTTAACCACTGAGCCACGAAGGGAACTCCTGCACCCCTTATTAATTCAAAACATTTCTCCTGTATCTCTCTTCTCCTGGCATTCTGACAACACATACTTTAAAGATTTTGAAATGATCCTGCCATTCTTTCATACTGTGTTCTGTTTCATTTCATAATTCTTTGAACTTATGCTTGGAGAGTTTCTATTTACATGTCTTCAAGCTCACTGATTCTTTCCTTGCCGTGTCTCGTCTACGGATGAGCCCATGGAAGACAGTCTTCATCTGTGTTATGAGGTTCTTGATTCCTAACATTTCCTTTTGACTCTTAGAGTTTCCATCTCTTTCCTTCCATTACTCATTTGTTTTTTCATGTTGTCTATTTCATTTTCCTTTTGAGTCTTCAACATACTCATGGTCACTTTAAATTCCTTGCCTGAGAATTCCAAAATCTCTGCCCCTCGGAGTTTAACTCTGATGCTTGTTTTGTCTTTTCGGATGATTTTCTTCTCCATTTTTTTTCTTTGCCTTTTAAACTGGATTTTTTGGAATTTTTTTTGTTGTTATTGTTACTGTTGAAAGGTAAACATGGTATGTTGGTGATAGGGACTGAAGTAAACAGAATTTTACGTGAGGTTTCAGTTACTCTGGGTACAAGTCAAGCTGACTTTAATATTTGCTGTGTCTGCAGCCATCAGAGCCTCCGTTTTCTCCATTGTCTTTGCTTTTTGTCACCCCTGCTGCTTCAGGGTTTCCCTTAAATTGTCTTCTTAAATAGAGTCTGAGCCCTACAGCTCTTTCAGTTGTAACCCATTGTTACTGTATTACATTAGAGCCCTGGGGACATGGTCATCTAGTGTGGGAGAGAGGAAACAATCTATAATCTTATAAATCCCTGTCTTTTACTGCTTTTGTGCTGCAGGGATATGACCCTCTCAAGTTTTCCTCCAGTTTATTTCCCCTTAGAGAGGATGCTGAAGCTAGGTTGTCTTGCTTCCCCCTCCACCCACCCCTCCCAGATCCCTGCGTCTGATTTGTGTAAAATCCTTCCCCTTGCTGAGTTGGCCTCTGTGATGGAGAATGCTCTGGGTGGAATCTCAGAAGGGCTACTTGTCCCATCCTCCTTCCAGAAACAGGAGGTTTTTGTTTTTCTTGGCTCTCCCTAATGAGAACCTGGTGCTGTTCTTGGAGGTAAAACCCATGGAAACCTGGCCCACCCAAGTCTGCAGCCCCCAGGAATTCCTTCCTCCCATACTCACTTATTCTCCACTTCCAGAAATTGTTCAGATGACCAGTTTATGGCCTAGATGAGTTGATATTGACTAGGAGTCTCTGTATTCAACTATTTAACCTAGTTTCAGGGTAAAGTTTTGGGCTATAACCTCAATTTTCTGATGGGTCCAAGAAAAATCATTTTTCTTAGTTTGTACAGCTCCGTGTGTGTGCGTGTGCATGTGTGTTAAGCAAATGAGTGACAATTTCCAAGCTTTTTCTGTGTTGGAATTGAAAACATCTCAAACATTTTTAAGATACCGTTTTATCATCTTCAAGGACTTAGTAGCTGTAAGGTGCTGTTGTGTCCTTTTGCTATTTTTATGGTAGTCATAGGGTTTCTGGTATACATTTTCAAGTCACCATAGTTTCAAGAGTTGCTATACTATTTTACGTAGAGTAAAAGAAACTTACAATGGTGTATATCCCAGCCTTGGTGCTAGTATTGTTGTATATTTTATTTCTATACATGCGAAAAACCACACAGTAACTTCTTACTATTGGTGCTTTGAACAGTCCATTATCTTTCAAAGGGAATAAAACAATACAGGAAACATCTTTACATTCACTTGTGTCTCCTCATTTCCAGTGCATTTTGTTACTTTGAAGGCCCAACTTCCATCTGCAGGAAGGACTTCCGTTCTCACAGTGTCTGCTCACTGTGGGCTTCTGCTCTGATATACCAAGAACCACCTTTCTCTCCTTCGATTCTGAAAGGTATTTTCACTGGATAAATGACTGCATTCTATGTTCATAGATCTGTTTTTTCTTTTAATGTCTTAAAAATCTTTTAAAATATTTTTTTAATTTTATGACTGTACCTATGGCATATGGAACTTTCCAGGCCCAGGATTTAATCCGAGCCACAGCCTTGACCTACACCACAGCTGGATCCTTTAATCCACTGCACTGGGCCAGGGATGGAACACTCACCTCTGAAGCAACCCAAGCCTCTGCAGTAGGATTCTTAGCCCACTGTGCCATAGCGGGAACTCCTTAAAAATCTTTTCTTACAGACTTCTAGCATGTATGTGTCATGATGAGAAATCATTCTGATGAGTTTTATTTCCATCACAGTGAAAGATGAGTTATCTTTAGTTTTGTTCCTCTGTATCTAAAATATCTTTTTTTAACAAAATAATTTATTTATGAAACAGAAACAAACTCACAGATTTTTTAAATCAAACTTATGACTACCAAAGGGTAAACCTTGGGAGCAGGGATAAATTAAGAACATGGAAATAACAGGTACAAACTACTGTATATAAAATAAATGACAAGGTCCTACCGTATAGCCCAGGGAAATCTCAATATTCTGTAATAACCTATATGGGAAAAAAGAATAGATATATGTATGTATATAACTGATTTATTTTGCAGTGCACCTGAAACTAACTGGAGGCCAACTATAACCAAAAAAAGGAAGAAAGAAGAAAAATACCATTTTAAGAAATTTTACATAAGTTTCCTGTCAACTCTTCAGATGTTCTATCTCTCTCTCTTTTTTTTTTTTTTTTTATTGTCTTTTTGCCTTATCTAGAGCCGCACCCGTGGCATATGGAGGTTCCCAGGCTAGGGGTCTAACAGGAGCTGTAGCTGCCAGCTTTCGCCACAGCCACAGCAACGCGGGATCCGAGCTGCGTCTGCAACCTACACCACAGCTCACAGCAACGCCGGATCCTTAACCCACTGAGTGAGACCAGGGATTGAACCCACAACCTCATGGTTCTTAGTCGGATTCATTAACCACTGAGCCACGATAGGAACTCCTCAGATGTTCTCTTTATTACCTGTTCTTAAGCAATTTGAGAACGATGCGAAGGTGTAGTTTCCTTCCTTTTTCTTGTGCTTGTTACCTTTGAGCTTCCCAAGTCTGTGAGTTTATAATTTTATTCAAACTTGGAAAAATTATGATCATTTTCTGCTCAGATATTTTCCTTCCAGCCCCCTGCTCTGGATACTTATATCAGAACTGAATGATTGGGCTGCAGGAAGCCGTCTCCGAGTTCACGGATGCCCTGTTCACTTAATTTTTCCCAGTGTTTTTATCACTTTTTAAATTTTAAGTAATTCTGTATGAGTTTCTTATGGTTGCTGTGACAAATTACCACCGACTCAGTGGCTTAGAAGAGCAGAAATGTGTTGTCACATTTCCAGAGGCCGAAAGCTGGAAGTAAACCTGTTGACAGAGCCAGGCCCCCTCTGCAGGCTCAAGGGAACATGCTGTCCTGCGTCCTGCAGCTTCTGGTGTTGCCAGCCATCCTTCGTGCACCTTGCCTTATGGCTGCATCGCTCCAACCTCTGCCTCTGTTGTCACATGGTGTTCACCATGTGGGTCTGCATCCAAATTTCAGGGCAGGATGACCTCAGCTCAGCTCAATCACGTTTCCAGCACTTGTACTAATCTTTCTGGAGGACACAGTCTTATCCACAGCAAGTTTCTATTGTTATAAATGTTATATCTGTATATGCATGTTCACTCATCTTCATGATCTGCTGTGTCTGAACTGCCATTCATTCACCAATGTACTTACCGTCTCATATATCAGTCCTCAACTCTAGAAGTTGGATTTTTAAAATATTTTTTCCTTATCTCTATATAACATAGTCTGCCTGTATCTTTTCTTTTCTTTTTTTTCTTCCTTCTTTTTCTTTTGGCTGTGCCCATGGAATACACAAGTTCCCAGTCCAGGGATGGAACCTGCACCACAGAAGCTACCAGAGCCACAGCAGCAACGACACCAGAACCTTAACCCACTGTGCCACCAGGAAACCCCTGTCTTTATCTTCTTGAACATATAGGATAAGGTTCTAATAATTGCTTTAAGGCATATAATAACTGCTCTAATGTCCCTGACAGATCACTCCATCAGCTCTGTCATTTCCAGGCCATTTTGACTCATCCTTTCTGCACCTTGGGTTGCATCTTCCCACTTTTTTGTGTGTCCAATGACATCTGATGGGACATCTGTTGAGAGCGGACGTGACTCTGAGCCCCATGAGGTGCTCATGTTCTCTTCCATCCTTGCAGTTTATTCTTTCCCTAGCTTCCCAGGGTCCCCCGCCCGACACACACACACGTGCTAACAGTACTTAGAGGAGAACCTCTACAGATCTCAACCATCCTCTCCAGGTGAAGCTTTCTGTCTCTGGAGATCTGGGCAACTTGGCTTCCTTGGACTCTAAGCCTCATGTCTTCAGCTCAAGGAGGTGTCCAGGCTCTGCCAAGACCCCCTTCCTATTCTGTCCTACCATCTCTAGGTGTCAAAGTGATTCCTGTTTCTTAGATACCACTGCATCCATTGTCTTATGTCCAATGTCTGATGCTATTGCTTTTTATCTTTTGCCATTTTTTTTTTCAGTTCATCCAGGTGGAAAGATGAATCTAATCCCTGCTACTCCATCTCGGGCAGAAGCAGAAGCCCGTCCAAGCATCTGGAGTGGGAATGGAGACCTGAAGTCATATTTCTATTTTAGATATGAAGGGTGGATTGGATGGTGAATTCCTAGAAACAAAGAGAAAACTTAGGCCACTTTTGCAGTCTCTTGGCAAGACAGAGTAAGAGTTTAATAAGAATGTGGGCTTGGCTAAAGGAGGGGCAGGAAAGATGGAGAAGAGGAATGGATTAGAATGACACTGATGGGGCATAACAGAGAGAGAGATGGAGACCAGAGGAAAGCAGAGTCTAGGATGATTCCCATCCTAGGAAAGCAGAGTAAGCTTGGTGTTACTTCCTTAAGGGGGAAACCAGCTGACCCTACTGGACAAAGTAAGTTGGAGAACAACCAACGAGGACAGTTTTGTGTACATTGATCTGAGATGTCCTGGAGGAGAGGCCAATACGAGCTGTGGGGACAGACTGGGAGATCGGAAGTCAGGTCTGGTCTGATGATATAGGTCCAGGCAGCATTATATAGGCCATGACTGGGGATGTAAAGAGGGAAATTATTGCTCATTCAGAATGTAAGGGAAATCACTGATCATTCAGTGTGCAGATTTGAGAAAACAGGCTGCGGAGACTGAACCAGTGTTATGGGGCCGGAGAGCTCCAGGCTAAATCCTGCTAACCCCATGCTCAGATGAGGTGACTATAAACAGCTAATGTGGGGCATGACGAAAACAAAAGATATACCCGAAATAAAACCATTATGAAATCATGTCTGGAAGCATCATTGATGTTTGTAACTAATGCCATTTTTAAAAGGAGCTCTATTTCAAATTCAATGAGAAAAATGGCAGTTAGCCATCACATAGGGGAGGGAATTTATTATGGGAACGTGTTCCCATTTTGCAAAACGGAAGGTGTGAGTGGGCTGTATTCCGGTGACAATTTATGGGAATAGGTAGGAGTTTTTGTACTTAAGCTTTCAAAGTTCAGCTATCATTCAGTGACTGACCTCACAGAGAAGACAGCCTCCACTACAATTTTATGGGGTAATTATCATTCCTACTTCTTAAACTTGGACACTGAGAATCCGACTAAGTTTATATCCTGAGGAATGATGGAATCAAGCCCAACAACAGCTGGTTTTCCCTCTGGACCCAGCTCTGCCCCTCCATTCTGTTCCCAGGCAATCCTACCCAGTACCTAGGGAAGGACCACAGCTATCAGTCCTCTATGAGATCCTCAGAGTGCAGTCAACAGAAGAAACTAGAATGTCTCTCCCTGGACAATGACTGAGTGATGCGATCTTCCTAGGAGGCAGGTGCCCACACAATCTGTGCTGTTGTTTATGATTATATATATATATAGGGTTGAACCCACAGCATGTGGAAGTTCCCAGGCCAGGGGCTGAATTGTAGCTGCAGCTGCCAGCCGACACCATAGCCGTAGCAACACCAGATCCAAACCATGTCTGCGAACTACACCGCAGCTCACCACAATGCTGGATCCTTAACCTGCCGAGGGAGGCCAGGGATCGAACCCACATCCTCGTAGGTACTAGCTGGGTTCGTCACTGATGAGCCACAAGGGGAGCTCCTGTCGTGATGGTATTTTATCAACCAAATGGATTGGCGGTGCTTTGACACTCAGTTCAAAAAGAATAAGAACTCTGTTAAAAAAAAAAAAAAAAAAAGAGCAATCATGTTATGGGATTTCAGTTCAGGAAAAGGAGGGTTAAGTTAAATGAAGAAAAGGTGTTTTCCTTGAGCAGCTATTTGGCAACTGCTTGAAAAAGAGCAACCTTCATACTGATCTGAATCACTGAGCACACCCGCCTAGATACAAGATCACTGAGCTGATAAACTAAGATTGTGTAACACTAATTTGCTCGGCCCTGAGAAATGTATCATATGTGTTCTCCACCCTTCTCATTTAAGAAAAAATAGAACAAAAATAGGAGCTTTGCAAAAGGAAAATCATCATAATTAGATAGTTGATTGTGGCCTTAAATGCATGCCAAGGGGTCTTGTACTAAACTGCAAGGTGTACAGTTTCACATAAGCAGGCGCCTCAAACTGCTAGTTCTTCCAAGTCATCCAACAGGACATTTTTTCATCTGGCTCATCAAAAACTTTCTTTAGGCTTTCATAAAACTTCAGGGAGAGATGGGGGCTGTGGCGGGGGGGGGATCACAGAGGCCCTCTTATTAAATCATTACTCAGGGTTTGGTTTATTTATTAGAACAATATTCTCCATTCTTCTTTTTTTTTTTTTTTCTCCTTTCTTTTTACAGCTGCACCTGCGGCATATGGAAGTTCCCAGGCTAGCGCCTCTAATCAGAGTTTGCAGCTGAGGCCTATGCCACAGCCACAGCAAACGGGATCTGAGCCACATCTGTGACCTACACAGGGTCCTTAACCCGCTGAGCCACGACAGGAACTCCCAATATTCTCCATTCCTGATGAGTCTAAATAATGATATAATTTACTTTAGGGGTTGCATTAAATATCAATGTCATTTAGAGGAAAGCAAGTGGGGTGAGATATTTCAAAGCCCATGATATAATCTATAATAAACAGAAGAAGCAATAAATATGGTGATGTAAGCAGAGGCTTCACTTTTAGCCAGTGTGACTGGGTAAGAAATGGAAAGTCCAAATGAGGACCTTCAGGAGATGCAAAAGAAAATTTTTAAATATTTTAAAAATAATTTTAATTTACTTAAAATGACTAAACATGAAAAATATTTTAAATAATATGTTTAAAATCTTAAATCATCTATATTTTTAATTTAAAATAATACATGTTTGGAAATGTCCTGCTTTCCAAGAACAGGTTATTGGATGCTGAGAGTTATACTGATGCTATAAAATGAGGGTGCAGTTGCAGAGAACGCCATGCAGAGGATGACTTCAGAAACAGCACTGCCCAGAGCCTCACCCTTTTTTCCACCAAAGGAATAAAGGTTCTCAAAGGCGATGACCAGTCAAGCTTTGATATGGTGACCAGCCCCCCTGTTTTGCCAGAGCCGAGGGGTCTCTTACTAAGTCTTGGACAAAACCAGGGGAGTCCACCCTCTTTTAATTTGACGCAGAACCAGTGCCAGCTCCATGACTCAATGCTGCCCAGTCATCCTGTTGGGATCTTCCACTTTTATTAATTCTCCAAAACTCCCAGGCTGTCGTGTGATCCTTTCTCCTTAGCTGATGCCTCCTTCTCACATCACTGAGGAAATGAAACAATCAGAGGAGAACTCCCAGGGGACATTCACAAGTCCCCTGCACCACATCTGAGCCCAGGTGCTCTGCCCCTACCCCCACTTCCGGCCAGGGACCCAGGCTCCCCTCCACCACTGACCACATCCCGCCCTCCCCCCGGTTAGACACCTGCTTGCCTGCAATCCTCTCCTCTTTTCTAGAGCACCAGTTGTTTTACATACACCCTCTTTTAAGTAATTCTCATCAGCGTACATTCAGGTTATCTCTCCCATTTTAAACAGATGTGCGTGCAGGTACTCAACACGATTCAACTTTCCATAACAATTAACTCCCCCTTTCTCTGCTTTTCTTTAAGCATCCTCTCCACATCTTCTATTCCCACTGCATGCACTGCCTCTCCTCTGTCTTTACTAACAGTCCAACTGCCCCCAACAGGCCATCAAATTACTCTTGTGCTAAGAATGACGTTATGCTGCTAAATCCAGTGATTGAAACTCAGCCTTCCTCTCATGGGCCTTTCTTGACACAGCCAGTCAGTCCTTCCTCCTGAGAATACCGTCTTATTCGGCTTCTAGGATAACAAAGGTCAGTTTTGTGCCCAGCTTTATATTAAATATTATTAATGCTATTTTTGGAGCATAACTCATATTTGCTACTGTCAGCTTACGGACGTGCTACAGATGACTCACTAACTGGTCCTTTTCAGTCTGTTTTGCCAGGGAAAAAGTCTTAACTTTGGTTAAAGATCAAAGTGCTAATAGCTATTTGTGACTTAGAGGATAATAATTTCTGACTTGAGAATCAGGCCTGGGGACTTCCATAGGCCACAGGTGCAGTCATAAAAAGAGGTAAGATAAATAAATAAATAAATAGGTAGATAAATAAATAGATAAATGAATGAATGAATGAATGAAATTGCCATAAAGTACCCTCTTGCTTTCAAGGAATCCGAATAAGTTCTTAGATCTGGCTTGGGGGCAAACCTCTCACACTGAATATAATTTTTAAATGACGGTGACAGATGAAAGATTCAAGTTTGATGACATGCTGTAAGTCATGCTAAGTCACCTCACTGTTTGCACCTTCATTTATAACCTTCCAGTAAAATGAGTTTGGACCCAGAAAATCATGTATTTAATACAGGCTGGTGATGCCAAATAGGAATGGAACACTGACTCAGACATTCCTCTTTCCAATTCAGTCCCATTCTCAAAGACAACATCTTTCAGAGTTCCCTGGTGGCTCAGCAGGTTAAGGATCTGGTGTTGTCACTGCAGTAGCTCAGGTTGCTGCTGTGGTGTGGATTCGATCCCTGGCCCAGGAACTTCTGAAAGCCATGGTGTGGCAAAAAAAGAGAGAAAAGACATTTTTCAGTTCCATGGTAGAGGACGAGATCCCCTCTAGATAGCAGGCTTGGATCCCCTAGCCTGTGTCATGAACATCAGGTATGGGAGATTGCTTGCAGTGTGGTGTGGACTCTGATGATAGATATATGTGTCAATTTCACCAGGCCATGGTGTCCAGTTTTTCATTCAATCACCAGTCTAGATGTTGCCATGAAGCTATTTTTCAGATGTAATTAACATTTAAATCAGTAGGCTTTGAGTAAAACTCATAACCCTCGATAATGTGGGTGGGCCTCAACCAATCAGTTGAAGGCCTTAAGACCAAAGACTGAGGTTTCTCAAAAAAGAAGGAATTCTACCTCAAGACCACAACATGGAAAAACCCCTGAGTTTCCAGCCTTCAGCCTATTCCACAAAATTCAGGCCCACCATCTTGGGAGCCAATTCCTTAAAATAAATATCTTTGTCTCACTCTTTCCCTCTGTTTTTCTCTCTTTCTCTCTCTCTCATTCATATATAGATGTATGTGTGTGAGTGTTTGTGAGTGTATATAATATATTTGTGTGTCTGTGTTATATGTGCTCATGTGTATGCACGCATATAACCTATTGGTTCTGACTCTTTGGAGAACTCTGAACAATACAGGTGAAATTTTGCAAATATACAGGTCATGTGTGTGTATAAATATATAGTGTTTCAGTTCCTGTCTGAGGTCAAGGTCCCTGGGAGGGAGCATCTGAGCTAGGGATTTTTAAGAGGCAGTTTTCGGGAGAGTGCTCTTGGGTTCATCAGTCCAAAGGGCTGCCCACCATAGGAGTGGGGGAAGGTAGGGCTAGAAATGTGATGGAGGAGTTCCCTGGTGGTGCAGGGGGTTAAGGACCCAGTGTTGTTGCTGCCATGGCTCTGGTTACCGTTGCGGTACAGGTTCAGTCCCTGGCCCAGGAATTTCCGCATACCAGGCATGAGGCCAAAAATATACATAAATAAATGCAGTGGAGTCCCAGTGGCCTCAGAGGTGTCCCATGTGAGGGGGAAGGCTTTTCTATCCCTGGCCGTCCACACCAGTCTGGGGATGAGCCATACTGGGGGCCATGATGACAGCACAAGTTATCACTGTGACGTCAACTCCATCACCTGCTTAAAGGGTATCCCCACTGTCATGTCACTATTGTTGCCTTCTACAAGGCATGTGCTTTTGGAATGCTTTTTTTTTTTTTTGAATTTTTTATTACAGCTGATTTGCAAAGTTCTGTCAATTTCTGCTGTACAGCAGTGACCCAGTTATACATATACACATTCTTTTCCTCAAATTATCCTCCATTATGATACTATATATAGAAAACCCTAAGGACTCCACACAAATACGACTCCATCAACAAATTCAGCAAAGTAGCACGGTATAAGATTAACATTCAGAAACCAGTTGCACTGGTGTGTACTAGCAATGAAATATTAGAACAGGAATATAAAAATACAATCACTTTTAAAGTCACACCCCCCAAAATTAAAATACCTGGGAATAAACCTGACCCAGGAGTTGAAAGACTCAAATGCAGAGTGTTCTTTGTAAAGCATTATCTGACCATCATGCCCTCTTCCGCCCAGAGATACTCCTAGGGCTTGCTAGATCACACCCCATCTTCTTGACAAATCCCTACACCACTGCACCTCTCCTTCCACCTCGGTCACCCCTCCGCCCGCCACTTCCCTGCAGCAGCCGTAACCCACGTGGTGCTTCCTTCCCACTCATGCTTTTCTGCTGCCGCTCCCCCCGCCCACCAGCCTTCCATCACTCTCTTCCTGCTGGCTGGACTGCCTCACTCAGCCCGTCTTTTCCAAACTTATTCCTAGTTATCACTGAAGGCTTTCCCCTGGTGCCACCTCCATTCCACTCAGCGTGGCCTCTGGTGGGCTGCCCAACTGTTCGCTCATCAGGTGTGTGACAGCCTGGAAGTGTCACTTAACTTCTCCAAGCTTTCGTTTCCTCATCTACCACATATAAGGATGAACAGGGGAAGTGTTTTGATGGCGGAGGAATAATCCATGGACCAAGCTCAGCAAAGAGCCAGGCTCCATCTAAGCAAAATCAGGTCCTTGTTATTCCATGGTGGTGGGTGTTTCTTTCCACGACTGTCCCCCATTTGGACTGTGAAACCCTAAAAGGCAGCAGCGGTGCCAGAGTCATTTTCAAATCCCCATCAAAGAGCATAGTTCCCGCTACCAAGTTGTTTTCAATAAATATTTAATGAAGGAAGACGAAAGGAAGGCAGGGAGTAAATTATATTATTTTCCCAAGGGCGTCAACCAAAAATCCCTCCAATGCTTAATCCAGATTAAAATTGATTTCACGAGGCAAGGACAATCTCTGAGAAGCGATGTTGATCAATATTGAAAATTTTGGGTAGATCCCACCTAAAATCTTAAGGAATTAAGGAGAAAGAGTCAGGCTAGAAATAATTGCTAAGTTCTGTTTCCCTCTAACAATGTCTTTCCATAAACATTTATTTGAAAAATAATGAGGCAGTGGAAGAACTTCTGAGTGGAAAAAGCTCTGCCACGCCAGAAATGCCAAACAATTTCTAAATTCTAGACCTTCTCTCAAGAAATGTCTTCATCACTGTAAAATGAGCTTTTGACAATGGCTGTGTTCATCCAGACACATTCCTTGATGCTAAGAATGACTTCAGGTTCCTGTCTGACCTTTTGTCTCCAACTCCCTATAGAGAAAATGCATCGAGGCATCTGTAATACAGCCTGGGTGCCAACCAGCTGTGCCAACCTGGGAGCCAGCACAGGTGGGCCCCGCCCCGCCAGGGAGAAGGCAGGCAAGCGGGCTCTAAGAGAAAAGTGACACAGGCTTAGTGATCCTCTTTATTTTTATTTCTGTGCACACAGGCTTCGTGCTTCCAGAAAAAAATTTTTGTCCTGCAGAATTCATTCCATATCACCATCAAGTAAGGCGTCTCATCATCTAAAATATACCTTCCTTTCTGTACACCTGATTTCTTTGAAAATCTCCACTTCAACCCCCTTGATACTGTTTGTTTGGGTTTTTTTATTTTTTTTGTTTGTTTGTTTGTTTTGGTCTTCTGACGGCCACACCCGTGACATAGAGAAGTTCCCAGGCTAGGGGGTCGAATCAGAACTGCAGCTGCCGGTCTATACCGCAGCTATGGTAACTTGGGATCCGAGCTATGTCTGTGACCTACACCACAGCTCACAGCCAGGCTGGATACTTAACCCAATGGCGAGGCCAGGGATTGAACTCACATCCCCATGGATACTAGTCAGGTTCATTGCCGCTGAGCCACCACAGGAACGCCCAACCCCATTAGTACTGAGTAAGCAGTTACCAACAGCATCGTGAGGTCCACATTCTCCCTCACATTTCACAGCATTTTTCTCTCTCATCAGGGTAGTAACGTGGTCTAAATGTGTTCCAACTTGGAGCCACTTTTTCCCTCCTTCCTGGTGAATCCCAATGAGAGAATTGTTTACGTTCCGTCTCAGAGTTCTGTCCTTCCATCCTTCACCCTGTCAGGCTAGGTTTCCTTTCTTGCAGTGGAAGTGGGAAGTGTTCTCAGCAGGGTCGCTAAGAAATTCAACTGTATCAAACTAATGGGAAAATTTCAGGCTTTATTATACCAGGGCTTTCAGTGGCCTTTGACACAGCAGGGGCAGCGCTTTTTAAGAAAAATTCTTCCATGGCGTGGCTCTCCCGCCCTGACACCCACCTGGCTTTCCTTGGCCTCACGCACCCCTCTCCCCAAGTCCCCTTTCATTCTCAGAAGAGCCTCGCTCTTTCAGCATCAGTCCCAAGTCCCTGCTCACCCCACCTCCTGTTAAGGGTCAGACCCACAGCCCCCCACACGTTTCTCCACATTTGGATGATATTTCAGCCTTCCCGTTTCCAAAATTGAACTGGTGCTTTGCCCAAACATCTCCTACGGCTCCTGCTGATGAGGTCAAGAACTTCTAGGCCTGGGGGTCTCCTCTCTCCCTCTGGACCCTCCCACACCGAGGCCCCTCCCACACTGAGCCCCTCCCACACTGAGCCCCTCCCATATTGACCCCTCTGTCGCCTGCCTCCCTGGTATAAGCCTCTTTCTGTTCTCCCTGGATGACTGCAGATAAGCGCACTTCAGAATAACAGCTTTCGATGGCTTCTGCTCATCATCCGAATAAAATCCAGTTTGGGTCATTTGGGCCTTTTAAAGAATTGACACCTGCATGTCAGGTTTATTGACATAAAGCTGTTCCTAGTACCCTCTGCTTTTAATGTCCTTGGGCCCTCCGGTGGCGCCCCTTTTCTATTTCTACTCTTTCTCTTCTCTCCTCCCCTTCTTTCTCCTCAGCTCTCCCTCTCTTTCTCCCTCTGCTTCCCCCCCCTCCCTCCCTCTCTATCTCTCTCTTTCTGTCTCCCTCTCCCTCCCCAATTCCAGCTAGAGATTTATCACTTTTATTCATCTTTTCAAAGAACTGGCTTTAGGACCCTTCTCACTGCAGGGGCAGGTGGGGGCGTCTCCTTTTCTCCATCCTCCGCCTGGGCCTTAGCCGCGTCCTCTGCTCTGCCTTGTCTCCAGACCCCTTGCCGTTCTTGCCCATCACACATTTTCCCAGTTCTGCCCATGAACCTGTGTTACTCCAGGAAAATCGCTGATAAAAAGTGAAATGTGAATAACCATGCACCTGGTAAAATGTCCCTAAACATCAAGGGTCATGAGGCTCCCTGAACTGGAACTCTTTTTCACCCGTTCCCTATGCATTCTTTTTAAAATTTTTGGCCACACCTGTGCCATGCAGAAATTCCCCAAGCTGGGGATAGAACCCAAGCCACAGACAGTGACAACACCCAGTCCTTAATCCACTGAGCCACCAGGGAACTCCCCCACACAGTCTTCAAGGCTTACATCCAGTGTCAATTCATCCATGAGACCTCCCCTGATTTGAGCCACCAACGGTGGACTTTCCCTTCTTGGAGTGGGTACAACTCCTGCTTGTGAGTCTCAGGACAGCTCTTCCGTCACTTTGCCCTCTGCCTCATGTCCCAGTGGGCTCGGCAGTTTGCACAGGTGTCGGTTAACTTGCTCTGTGCACAGCATTGCAGAGCTGCAAAAAAAAAAAAAAAACACCACAAAGAGAGGAAAGAAAGGCCAGAGCTGTCCAGATTTGAATCTGTTGAGTCACTTGGGATCTGCGTGACCCTGAGCACAGCCGTCACATTCTTGGTGCCTCAGTCTCCTCATCTGTGAAACAAAGCCACCTTGACCCACGTGGCAGGGTGGTTGTGGGACTGTCACTGAAGATGGGAAAGCGTGGTGCAGGACTGACAACGGACCCCCTCACCTCAGTCTCCCCAGGCTGTGGCTGTCCTTCCAGCTACACACTCTCTTTCATTTAGGCTCCAGGGTCAGGGTCCCAGGTTCACATCACAACCTGGTGCCCCTCATTCGGAAACAATATTATTCAGGAAAAGTAAGAAGAAGACGCTGGAGTTCTCTTGTGATGCAGTGGGTTAAGGATCCAGCATTGTCACGGAAGTGGCTCAGACTGCTGCTGTGGCATGACTTTGACCCCTGGCCTGGGAACTTCTTCATGCTGCAGGTGCAGCTAAGAAAAGAGAAGAAGAGGAAGAAGAAGAAGGAGAAGAAGAAGGAGAAGAAGGGGAAGAAGGGGAAGAAGAAGAGGAGGAGGAGGAGAAGGAGGAAGGAGAAGGAGAAGAAGAAGAAGAAGGGGAAGAAGAAGAAGAGGAAGAAGAAGAAGAGGAAGAAGAAATTGAGTTCTCTGAAGCCTCCAGTGCTGCCTCCCCTCATCTCCCAAAAACTCTGTAAGGTCCCTCAAGGTCCATGTCTGTGGCTCTGCCTCTAGCCCGTCTCTGACCCCACAGACGTCTCCTTGGTCTGCTGCAACCTGGAGACTGGCTTCGTGCAGAGGAATTCATCAGGAATTCCTCATGGAAAGGGGTTTGGAGGTTTCACTAAGGGAACCCCTGCTCTGAGGTTGGCGGCAACCATGCAGGAACCCAGCAGGCAGGAGGCTGAGCCTGGAGAGAGAGCGGGGAGGGGCTGGACCCCCAGGATGGAAGATACCCCAGGACTCACATTTGCCCTTTCAGTTACTGGAGCGCGTGATACTTCAGCTCAGTTACCACTGCTAGAGACACTTAATTCTTTCCTCGGCCCTTATTGCTCTTTGGGGACCTCCGAGTTGTCCTGATTTTCCAGCTCGAAGGCTACAGGAATACGTGGCCAGGGAGAGAGAGGAAAGACTTTCATTCATACCCAGGCAGAGCCTCAGGGGCTACTGGCCAACCTGGGCATCAGTGGTCCAGTCCAGCGGCTGGGGTCAGTGTGAACCACCTGTAAAGTGAGAGGTTTCTGGTGTCAAACAAGACCCCTTGATGAATGAGGTCCACGCAGCCTCGTAATTGAGCTAAGAGGACACAGAAGCCCTCCTGCCATCCTGCCCGGTCAGCTGGTTAGAGGGTGAGGGGCTGGACTGTGAGGTCTTTGCTCTCCTCCACCCCAGGCCCAGGAGCCCAGGCGCGGGGCGTGAGGGATGGTGGGTCCAGGCATACTCGGCCTCGTCAACGCATCCGAGGGATGGAAGCACCTTACAGACCTACAGGGAGCACCTGTTTTTCACCTTCAGTCTCTTCGATGATGAAGCTGATGAACTATTTACTAAAGCCCCGCTCTGTGCCAGGAAATATCGCAGGTGCTGAGGATACATTGGGAAACAAGAGATAAGAAACCCCGTCCTCCCGGAGCTCGTGTTCTGGTAGGTGAGACGGTAAATGAGGTTAAAGTAGGAAAAGTACAGAGAACGGGGTGCAGGTGGAGGCTGGCAAAAACCCATGAAGGAAGGGAAACCCAGGGAGGGGGTGAACACGGGGCAGGGCTGGGCATGCCTAGTGGACAGCTGTGCAGAAAGCGCCTCTGGAACAGAAGGGATGCAAAGGCCCATCTGGGACGTGGACGAAGTGAGGCGTCAGCACGACTGTTTGAGCAGAGTGACCAACGGCCTGAGCCTGGGCAGGACGAGGGACCTCCCGGGATGAAGGATGTCACCTAGAGGCTAGGGGAGCGGGCTGCCGGGTCCTCCTGGCCCAGCTCTCTTCTCACTTCCAGAACAGAATCCTTTTTTTTTTTTAATCATTTTTAATTTTATTCTATGTTTAAATTTTTTATTATAGTTGATTTACAATGTTCTGTCCATTTCTGCTGCACAGCAAAGTGGCCCAGTCATACACACACACACACACACACACACATATATGTACATATATATATATATATATATATACATTCTTTTTCTCATACTATCTTCTATCATGTCCTATCACAAGGGACTGGACATATTTCCCTGTGCTGTACACTAGTATCTCATTTCTTATCCAGTCTACTAACCCCAAACTCCCAGTCTATCCCACTCCCTCCCCGTCCCCCCTTGGCAACTACAAGTTTGTTCTCTATGTCTGAGACTATTTTTGTTCTGCAGATAGGTTCATTGGTGCCATATTTTGGATTCCACATATAGGTGATATCATATGGCATTTTTCTTTCTCTTTCTGACTTACTCCACTTAGTGTGAGAACCTCTAGTTGCATCCTTGTTGCAGCAAATGGCATCATTTCATTCTTTTTATGGCTGACTAGTATTCCATTGTATATATGTACCAGAGTTTCTTAAACCATTCTTCTGTCAATGGACATTTAGGCTGTTTCCGTGTCTTGGCTATTGTGAACAGTGCTGCAATGAACGTTGGGGTGCATGTATCCTTTTTTTTTTTTTTTTTTTTTTTTTTTTTTTTTTTTTTTTTTTTTTTGCTCTTTAGGGCCAAACCCGTGGCATATGGAGGCTCCCAGGCTAGGGGTCGAATGGGAGCTACAGCTGCCGGCCTACACCACAGCCACAGCCACAGCAACGCCAGATCTGAGCCACGTCTGCGACCTACACCACAGCTCACAGCAACGCCAGATCGTTAACCCGCTGAGCAATGCCAGGGATCGAACCCGCAATCTCATGGTTCCTAGTCAGATTCATTAACCACTGCACCACGACAGGAACTCCTGCATGTATCTTTTTGAATGAAAATTTTGTTTGGATATATGCCCAGGAGTGGGATTGCTGGATCATATGTTGGTTCTAAATTTAGTTTTCTGAGGAATCTCCATACCGTTTACCGTAGTGGCTGTACCAATTTACATTCCCACCAACGGTGTAGGAAGGTTGCCTTTTCTCCACACCCTCTCCAGCATTTGCTCTGTGTAGGCTTATTTATGATGACCATTCTGACTAGTGTGAGGTGGTACCTCACTGTAGTTTTGATTTGCATTTCTCTAATAATAAGTGCTATTGAGCATTCTTGTCATGTACCTGTTGGCCATCGTATGTCTTCTTTGGAGAAATGTCTATTCAGGTCTTCTGCACATTTTTCAGTTGGGTTGTTTGGGGGGGGGGGTTGTGGAGTTGTATGAGTTATATGTGTATGTTGGAGATCAAACCCTTGTCGGTTTACAGCTATTTTCTCCCATTCCATAGTTTGTCTTTTTTTTATGGTTTCCTTTGCTGTGCAAAAGCTTGTCACTTTGATTAGATCCCGTTGGTTTATTTTTGTTTTCATTTCTATTGCCTTGGGAGACTGGCCTAAGAAAACATTCGTACAATTGATGTCAAAGAATGTTTTGCGTATTTTCTCTTCGAGGAGTTTTATGGTATCTCGTCTTATGTTTAAGTCTTTAAGCTATTTTGAGTTTATTTTTGTGCATGGCATGAGGGTGTGCAGACGGGAATCCTTGCCTTCCCAACCGAGGACTGAGCTGGTCCGAGAGACACTTTATCACAGGATCAAGTGCTGCATGTGGACAGAAAGCTTCCAGTTCATTGAAACAGAGCCAAGAAGCCCTGTGACCTGGGGAAATTAGAGCTCTGTTCCTGGGCAACTACAGCTGAATCCAAAGGCAGGTTACAGGGGCCCAACTCTGAAGCCCCTTGTTGTGCAAAGATCTCTTTGGAGAAATGTCACCCCTTCTAGGGGGACTTCCACCAACCCTGAGGCGAGTTAGTCCCCCTCCCAGTTTGCGGAGAAGGCAAAGGGCCCCTTTTAAGACTGACACTGAGCCTCGGGGTCTAATTCATAAACACAGCATCCTCCTTTTCCACGTCCAGCCAGTCAAGGGGCGAGACGTATAGCCTTTCCCGCCTTGCTCCTGGGAGACCATGTGGGGTTCAGAGGGACCCCTTTCCTGTCCAACTCTTGATTTAGAAGTCATCAGAAAGATTGGGCAGCTGTCCAGTCGTACAGAATGGGAGGAAGACAGCAGAGAGCACGGGGGAGGGACATTTCAGAAAAGCTGGCCTCCTGCACCTCCCCCTCCCTGCACAGCCCCTCCGGGCACCAACCTTGGAAGGCAAAGAAATCCCTGTGGGGCAGGCACTCAGGAAAGGACACACCAGGTGTTTGCTACGAGCTGAGAATATGAGCCATTCGCCCCACCCCGCGTTTCCAACTATTTCAGTAGTAACAATAAAACTCATTTTTAGAGACTCAGATCATCTATATGATGCTAAAATTGTGAAAGGATTTTCCAAGAATAGCACTCAACATGGTTCTAATTAATCATGGGGTAACTGTTCTATATTAAAACCTGGGTTGATTTTTTTTTTTTGTAGAAAAAAAGGCTAATTGCAACCGATGAACGAAACATGTTCATTAAATATTAGGCAATGGAAATGTTGACACAGTTGTTTCAAAAGAGCGACTTCCTCAGAGAGCAGTGAAAAACTGGATTTAGAGACAAAAAAAAAAAACAAACAAACACAAAAACCTGCCATTGTTTTTCACAGAGATGAAGATCTTGGAAAGTTAAAGTCCGATTGAAAGATTAAAACCAAAAGAGTAAAAATGGATACAAAACCTTAGTGGCAAAAAGGTAGGCAGTATTTTAACAAAGAATAATAAATAAGCACTATTCACCTTCCTGTGAAATAACATAGGCAATAATAACGAGAGAGAATGGTAGGAAGAAAGAATAGGAAGAATGATTATGGCAAAAATGAACTCGTCACAGGACCCATCAGTGGAGTAATGGAAGAGCTTTTTCATTAGGATCTGAAAACCCCAGAGACCAGATTGTCCCTGCACGCAAAATTAAGAAACCAAGAAGCCAGGTGGGGCCAAAATCACCCAGGACAGACCGGCCTTGTCCGGCTGCAGATCAGACTCATAATGAGTGTTTTCTTTCCAGGAAGCCCCAAGCTTTTTCCATCCTACATCCGAGTTGTGACTGCTTCTCTCCATTAGAAGTAAAGCTAAATTTCTTGGACCTGCAGCTTCATGAGGGGTACACTCACCCCTTAGACACAGCAGCTTGACCCGTTTCCTTATCTCTCTGGATTTCCTTTTTTGTTTTTTTTTTTCGCTTTCTTTCTATGGCCATTCCTGTGGCATATGGAAGTTCCCGGGCCAGGAGTCGAATTGGAGCTGCAGCTGAGGTCTATGCCACAGGCACAACAATGCCAGATTAGAGCCACATCTGCGACAAGAGCTCACGGCAACGCTGGATCCTTAACCCACTGAGTGAGGCCAGAGATCAAACCCACATCCTCATGGATACTAGTCGGGTTCTTAACCTGCTGAGCCACAGCGGGAACTCCTGGATTTCCCTTCTTTAATGCCTGCTGCTTTATTTCCAAAAAGCTCCTTTCTTGCAGTTCGTGCGGACTATCTTTTCTATCTTGTCTCTTGTGTGACTCCCAACCCCCGTGCTCCAGGTGCTGGCAGCCTTTAGCCCCTCAGGGCCCCCTGGGTGGCCAGAGTGGCTTCTCTCTCAACTACTCCAGCTGATGAGGAGAAACACCACGCATACAGGTTACATTCCAGGGAGTTTCCATTGTGGCTCATCATATTATGAACCCGACAAGTATCCATGAGGATGAGGGTTCAATCCCTGGCCTGGGAACTTCCATATGCCATAGGTTCAGCCCTAAAAAAGCAAAAAATAAAAGGGAAGAAAAAGTTGTATTCCAATCATTGCCCAACACCTGAAGGACAGGCCACAGGTGTCCTGGAGGGTTATAGACCCCGACGTGCCAGGGACATGGAGCCAAATGCCAAAATGCAGACTCGGCCCAACTGGGGAAAGGTCATGGGTTGGCACAGAAAGATGAGGGCAAACTGGGGTTTCTCATGAGAAGAGAGACAGAAAAACCAGGAAACCGTGGCCATGAAAAGGCTCAGGGGTGAGAGGCTAGAACTGGGCACTGCTGGTGAAAACCTGTCCCTGCAGAAAGTCCCACAGCCCCAGGCACTGCTGCTGGGCTGAGCCTAAGTGACAGTCCAGCCATTCAGTGGCTAAGGACCTGTCTTTAGGAGTGTTTCTGACTAAAGGACCAACCATGTGTCTGCAAACTCTTTCCACCAGAGAAAAGCAGGTTCAGCCTTGGCTGCAGCATCACGCTGCCGCTTAGACTCAGAAGGGAGGCGGGTGGTGGGCCTGGGGTCTCGGAGCAGAGGCAGGACGATGCCCTCGAGGAGCTTGGGGCCACCACGTATGGCAGGGTGGCCCCAGAGATGTCGTGGATGGATGGCCTGCCCGGTCTGGAGACAAATAGGATTTCCTTCCAGGTGGTGAGTTTCACCAGCAGGCCTTGTATCCACAATATCTGGGTTCTCCATCTCTGCCCTGTGACTTGGGGAGGTCACCTTGCCTTCCCCCAATTCTATACACAAATGGTGTCAAGACCACGGAGGTGACGTCTGAGGCCTGGGGACGCCGGGAACACAGGGCAGGCGGGTGGCGCTACAGCCACTCCCCCCCAAGCCCCGCCTCCAGGTGCCTCCCACCCTCAAACAGACACAGGGTCTGCTGTGTGCGTGAACTCCTCCCTCAGTCTTTGGGCACAACTTGTGACAATGGGCTTGGCGGGACCACGGCCACATCTCAAAGCCAGGAGGAGAGGCGCTGTGGGGTAAGGTCAGCCCACTGCTGACGGCGAGCAGAGTACAGGGGTCCCGTGAAGGATCCGGCGGCCCCACGTCCAGCTCCGCCTCCAGGTCTGTCTCGTGTGTCCTCAGACATGTCTGGCCTCCTGGAGGGCGGGTGTCACACCCTGGCCGTGGTCCCCCCCCCCCCCCGGCATCATTCCCGAGCTCAGCTCTCCGTTAGGTAAGTGGGCAGCATTCACAGCCACGGTTCCTGTGCTGCTCTGAGACCGGGTGTCCAGCAGGCTGAGCCCTAAGCAGTTAGGCCAGGTGGCCCTTCCAGACTCGTGGCTACAAGACAGTTTCTTCTGCTGTCTTGTGAGCTGGCGGGACAGGAACTATCCTGAGGAAAAAAAAGTGAAAAAATAGCAGAAAGACCTATACTCTCCGTGAGCTGGACCATTTAATACATTCAAATAAGAGCTCTTTCCAGGTTATTTTGTGCTTTCGCTGCTGTGCTTCCAAAAGTTAACGCTGCGCAATGTCTATAGATTGGGATTTTTGACATACAGCACACACACTGTTTTGCAAAATTCCAGCCATTATCTTATATTGAAGGAATTCCTTTCCTCCTAGAATATAGGATTTTTTTTTCCGCTCTGCCAAAAGCAAGCTATCACTCTTGCCTTGCAACTTAGACTGGCATGCCAAGTTAAAACCAACTTCTTAAAAAGTCAAAATGCAAAATAATTAGAAAACGTTTCAAAATATTTAGGTAGGAAATGGGAGCAAATCCTTCACCCAACGTAAGTATTTCAAAGGTGAAAAAGTCTTTGAAGACTAGGCAGCAAGTTATTGCCCAGGAAAGGCCCATTTGGGTTTGCTTGTCTGTGATAAGTCAATATTGCCTGTGTCTGTTTCTTGGCTAACGCGTTTGTTACTTTAGGATCAAGACGTGAAACTCGCCCTATGGAAAGGCATACCAAAACCCCAGAGTTTATTCATATTGGTCTCATTGTCCAAACTGTCCCCCAAAGGTCCCAAATTCAACATATGAAACAGATGTGCATATGGGAAAGTGCAGGCAAATTCTTCAAGTGTGTATTGGATATTTCTCATGCCCCTGTCCCTATGGTGAATCTCTTGGAATTCCCTCTCTCAGGTCCCACCTAGTATCCTGCATGGCAGGGGGGAGAGTTTAGTGCAGCTTTGACAAATTCTGATGCTGTCCCGTCTCCAGATGCCAAGGTCAGTAGCTGGGGAGAGTGATCTTGAAGTCAGTGTCCCACTATCTATTTCATTAAACTCCCCTCCGAAGGCTCTCCCTAACTGCAAAGGGTCTGCCCCACTCCTTTCGGGTCCCAGGCCCCAAGGAGAGGCTGATACCTGCTGATCATATACCCAAGAGACAAGACACAAACCAGGAAGTCTAACGGTTGATACAGTAAGGGTCTATCAGCAGACCAATTCTGTACTTGCCCTTGACCTAAAATTCTGTTTACGAGGTTGCTGTGCAGACCATTGTGCCGTTGGACCTGGGACAAAAGGATGAATTAGTGAATTTGTTCGGAGGGGAGCCAACTCTTCCAGCCTGAAACGCTGGGACCTCTCTTGTAGACAACACGTCACAGCTATTCACTTCAGTCACCTTACGGGACCTCGCAGTGGACTAGGTCACTTGCTCACACTAGACCTTGAAAAGAAAATAAATACTTCCTCAAGGATGTCTGAACCTGGCAAAGACCAGGACATTGTTTGCAGCCAGTGACTGGCAGACTCGAAATAACTAGTAGAAAGGAAGCTTCTAGGGAGGTCCTAAATTCCAATCAAAATGCTATTTTTAAGACCTGTTTTCATGATTTCTTTTTCTTTCTTTCTTTCCTTTTTTTTTTTTCTTTTTACAGCTGCACCTGCCACATACGGGAGTTCCCTAATAGGGGTCAAATCGGACCTGCAGTTGCCGGTTTACATCTCAGCCACAGCAACACCAGATCCGAGCTGCGTCAGCGAACTACACCACATCTCACGGCAACACTGGATCCTTAACGCACTGAGCGGGGCTAGGGATCGAACCCACTGAGGTCCTGTTGGATTCTTAAACCGCTGAGCCACAGTGGGAACTCCAAGACTTCACAATAGAGCTGGCACCTGGTTCAACACCCAGTGCAAAGACCTAGGAGGGCTGTCACCAAGACAGTGAGTCCAGGGCCCCTCTTAGAGCACTGGCAGGCTTCCTAATGTGGCTCCTGAAGCCCCTCATCTCGCCTCTCAGAGTCAAGCCCCAGTCATTCTGAACTCATGGATTCCTGAACATTCCGAACTCTTTTCTTTTCTTTTCTTTTTTGTCTTTTTGTCCTTTTATGGCCACACCCACAGCATATGGAGATTCCCAGGCTAGGAGTGGAATTGGAGCTGTAGCTGCCAGCCTATACCACAGCCAAGGCAACACCAGATCTGAACTGTGTCTGCAACATATACCACAGCTCACGGCAACGCCGGATCCTTAACCCACTAAGTGAGGCCAGGGATCAAAACCACAACCTCATGATCCCTAATTGGATTCGTTTTCACTGCGCCACGATGGGAACTCCCTTCCTAACTCTTTCACACCTCAAAGTGCTTGGCTAACCTGTCTGCTCTTTCTAAGGTGCCATGCCCCACAATTTCCTTTGGACAGCTCTCTCTGTGTGTTTGAGCAAGAAGTTCTCCCATGACCCTAAGCAGTGCCAATAGATTTCTGCTCATAGATCTTTAAACATCTTAAGAATACTCACGTTTGGAAGTTCCTGTTGTGGCTCTGTGGGGTAGGAACCTGATATAGTGTGCGTGAGGATGCAGGTTGGCTCCCTGGCCTCACCCAGTGGATTAGGGATCCTGAAAGCTGCAGGTTAGGTCACAGATGTGGACAGATCCAGAGTTGCTGTGGCTGTGACATACGCAGGCAGCTTTAGCTCCGATTCAACCCCTAGCCTGGGAGCTTCCATATGCCACAGGTATGGCCGATAAAAAAGCAAAACAAAACAAAACAAAATCTGAAGTGCACTCTTGAGTCGGATGTAAGGAAAGCTGCATGGATCTGCTTACTCTGGCTTTAGTCTCCCTAGACCTTGGCTTCTAGTTTGTGGACTTGGAACAGACTTGAGACAACACGATGCAGGAAGATTCCCGGGTCACAAGTCAGGATAAGGTGTCTCTGCTGCAGCCCTGCTTTCCCTTTGGAGGGACCCAAGAGCATTTGGAACTAAAGGGCTGGAGCAGGACCCATGCACTCTCAAGTCCCACGACTGGCGGACCAAAGAGGAGCACACTCCCGTGCGAAGCACGCCCTCCCACCGCGGTTCCTTGACTGTCAGGGGCAACCCTGCTTGAAAAGAGGGGTTGGATCTCCGGGTCCATTTGCCTGTGTTTCTCACGGATGAATAGACGGGATTCTTAGATGAGAAGAGATCCTTGGGAAACTAACGCAGCTCCAACCTCAGTTCTATAGGTCGCAAGTGCTGGAGAACGGTCAAGAATGCCCTGAGTTGGCCACAGTAATCAAGACAGCATGGTACTGGTACCAAAACAGACACACAGACCAATGGAACAGAATAGAGACCCCAGAAATAAACCCAGACACCTACGCCCAATTGATCTTTGACAAAGGTGGCAAGAACTTCAAATGGGAAAAAGAAAGTCTTTTCAGTAAGCTTTGCTGGGAAACTCGGACAGCTGCATGTAAATCAATGAAACTGGAGCACACTCTCACACCATGCACAAAAATAAACTCTA
>PVHT020000105.1:20997711-21015013 GCA_004024745.2 Catagonus wagneri
GAAAAAAAAAAAAAAAAAAAAAAAAAAGGGAGTCGGCCCTGGTGACACTGAGATTTCAGACCGGGGAGGTTATGCTGAACTTCTGACCTTCAGAACAGGAAGAAAATACATTTGTGTGTGTGTGTGTGTGTGTGTGTGTGTGTTTCTTTTTTGGCCACACCCACAACATATGGAAGTTTTGGGGTCAGGGATTGAATCTAGGCTGCATTACTGTGGCTGCGGTGTAGGCTGATTGGACCCCTCGCAGACCCCACAGCTTTGGCAACACTGGGTCTTTAACCAGCCACAGTGGGAACTCCAAATTTGTGTTGTTTTAAGTCATGAAGGTTATGATACGAACAGAGCAGTAAGCAACTGACCCACAAATTTACTTACTTTAGACTGCAGCATCACTCTAGCAAAAAAAATGTTATGAGCAGGACAATAAATGTCCCCATTTTATGAGGACAGAAATTTATAATTGAATTTTCCTCATTGTTACCCCTTGTGGTAACTGTAAAACCTATCTTATTGGGGTCACTGAAAGTATATTGTATGGCTACCTCCAAAAATAAAATAAAATAAAATGCAAATGAACTTATTTATGAAACAGAAACAGACTCACAGACATAGGAAACAAACTATGGTTACCAAAGAGGAAAGGAGTGGGGGAGGGATAAATTAAGAGTTTGGGATTAATGGGTACATGGTACTTTATATAAAATGGTAAACAACAAGATCCTACAGTATGAAAGGGGAACTGTAGTCAATATTCTGTAATAAAATGTAGTGAAAAAGAACGTGGCACTGACACTATAACACAGGCACAGTGGCAGGACATATGAATGCATTTCTTTTTTTTTCGCTTTTTGTCATTTTAGGACCGCACCTGCAGCATGTGGAGGTTCCCAGGCTAGGGGTCTAATCGGAACTGTAGCCACCGGCCTATGCCGCAGCCACAGCAACGCGGGATCCAAGCTGCGTCTGCAACCTACACCACAGCTCACCGGCAACGCCGGATCCTTAACCCACTGAGCAAAGGCAGTGATCGAACCCGCAACCTCATGGTTCCTAGTCGGATTCGTTAACCACTGCGCCACGATGGGAACTCCTGAATGCATTTCTAAGTCACTCATGGGTCAAAGAAGACTCTCAAGAGTAACTTTAAAATATCTCAAACCAAATTAAAATAAAAATACAACTTACCAAAATTAATGCGATGCAGCAAAGCAGTGCCTAGAGGGAAACGTATCACACTGATATATATATTTGAAAGAAGAAAGATCTCAAATCAACAACCCACCTTAGGAAACTAGTAAATGAGAAGAATTTATGTGTACAGCAAGCGGGAGGAAAGAATTAACAAAAATTAGAGCAGAAACCAATGAAACTGAAAACGGGGAAACAACAGACCAAAAAGGGCAATGATATCAAAACTTGATTCTTTGAAAAGACGATAAATAAAACTGATACACCTCTAGCCAGTCCAACCAAGAAAAAGAGAGAAAAAACACAAAGTACTAATGTTAGAAATAAAAGAGGAACTGTCGATACCGGTCCCATGGGTGTGAAAATGTTAATAAATGAAAAATCCAAAAAGCTCCATGTCAACACATTTGATGTCTTAGATGAAAAGGACCACTTCCTTGAAAGACACAAACAAACAAACAAAAACACACCGGAAGATACAGATAATAATACAGATATGTGTATTAAATTGAATCAATTATTTAAAACTTCCCATATGCAGTTCTTGTTATGGCTCAGCAGAAACCTAACCCGACTAGTATCCCTGAGGATGCAGTTTTGATCCTTGGCTTCACTCAGTGGGTCAAGGATCCAGCGTTGCTGTGAGCTGTGGTGTAGATTGCAGATGCACCTTGGATCCCGCATTGCTGTGGCTGTGGCGTAGGCTGATTGGACCCTTTATAGCTCCAATTTGACCCCTAGCCTGGGAACTTCCATATGCCACAGGTGCAGCCCTAAAATTTAAAAAAAAAAAAAAAATTTAAATCAAAAAACCTCCCAAGGGTGGTTTCAGTGGTGAATCCTATCAAACATTTAAGGATGAAATTATGCCGATTCTCTACAATCTTGTCCCCAAAATAGAAGCAGAAAGAATACATCCTAACTCATTCTATGGCATCAGTATTAGCCCAATACCAAAACCAGATTACGATATTACAAGAAAAGAAATTCACAGAACAATATTTCTCATGAACATGGACACAAAAATTGTCAACAAAATATCAGCAAATCAAATCCCAGTGCACAAAAAGAATTATATATCATGACCAAGCAGGATTTATTCCAGGTGTGGAAGATTTGTTCTATGTTCAAAAATCAATTAAAGTTTGTAACCATTAGTAATGTCTATAAACAATTATAGTCTATAAACAGGCTAAAAGAAAAAAATGATTATATCAGGATAAGAGTTGATACAGAAGAAGCAGTTGACAACATGCAGAACTCTTAGCAAAGCAATGAAGGAGAATTGCTTCAACCCGACAAGAACATTTTTAAAAACTTGCAACGAACATCTTACTTACAGGTCTATTAATAATAACCAATATACCATGGGCATATAAAATATTAATAAGGGGAAAAGGATGTGAGGTATACAGAAATTCGCTACTCTCTTTGCAACTTTTCTCTCATATAAAACTATTCTAAAATCAATAGTCCATTTTTCAAAGAAGGTGCTTTGATCCCTCCCCTAGTAGAGAAGTATTTTCACAGCCAATTATAAGGCAGGGCAGAACATGGAATAGGAATTGTTTCGGTGGCTTTAAATGGTAAAACGCTAATCAGTTAGAGAAAGTTGAGACACTTAAATTCTCCATAAAAATTCAAAGCACTTAGAGTTCCCATTGTGGCTCAGCAGGTTAAGAACCCAACATAATGTTCCTGAGGATGTGGGTTCGATCCCTGGCCTCGCTCAGTGGGTTAAGTGTCCAGCGTTGCTGCAAGCTGCAGTGTAGGTTGCCAATGTGGCTCGGATCCGGTGGGGCCATGGCTGTGGCGTAGGCCACAGATGTAGCTCTGACTCCATCCCTGGCCTGGGAACTTTCATATACCTCAGCAGCAACCATTAAAAAATTCAAAGTACTGCTGGAGTTCGCCGGTGGCTCAGCCTCAGCAGGTTCAGGGTCTGACATTGTCACTGCTGTGGTTACAGCTGTGACTAGAGTTTGATGCCTGGCCCAGAAATCCCCACAGGCCACAGGCACTGCTAAAAAAAAAAAAAAAAAAAAAATTCAAAGCACTGCTAAAAGAAGCTAAGTGGACTGTCTTGAGAGCAGATCCAGAGGGTCCTTGAGAGAACATCCAGTCACCATGGAAACCAAGCAAACAGCACACCTGGGGCTCATCACCTGCACGGTGCCTCCCCCATAGGAAGGGATGCTGGGCTGTGTCTATGCTTCTGTGCCTGTCTGTACATTAAAACCAGGAGAGATATTACTTGAAAAGACCATTTCCAGGCCACCCACCCATAGCGATGTTAATTTAGTAGGTCTGCAGTGGGACCCAGGAAGTTTTATATTTAAATGGGTGTACATTTCAGCCCTAAGCTCTCTGTTTAGATGTTTACCGCCCCCATTCTCCCAAATAAATTATTCAAATAGTGGTTAGAATCCACATCCACATCCTCTTCTCCTGACTGGAACTGAGGAAGCTATTTCCCGTTAGCCCATCCCTGACACCAATGACTCATGGGTCACTTCCCTGTTACCAACAAAGCCCCTGCTCCCTTGTTTGATGAACGCAGTTCCAGGTGCTAATCTCATCTGAACAGTCTCCTCTGCGTTTGCACAGCTGCCTGTTTGTCAACCTTCCATGGTCCCTCCGTATTTCAACACGTTTGCTCAAGTCACAAGTTCAAGCCTGTGGGCTAAGTGGAGCTCAGTCTTTAAGCTGATTAGAATGCACCTAGGAGTTGGCTCCTTTGAGTCACTGGAGTAACAGAAGGCGTAGTTCAGTAAAGCTTGCCTCGAACCATTGTGCTTCTCACACGTCAGTGGGCGTTTAAATCCTCTGGATCTTTTAAAAATGTTGATGCTTCTTCAGGAAGGTGGCCTAGGTGTTGCCGAAACTCAGCATCTGTCCACCGGAGACAAATAGAAATTCGGAGACACTTTTGGGTGAAGGAGGAAATAAAACAGCTTTATTGCTTTGCCAGGCGAAGGAGGCCACAGCAGGCTAATGCCCTGAAGACTGTGCCCTCCTTGGGGAGAGAACTGGAGGTGGCTGGATCGTTTTGGGGGTGGAAAATGGGGCAACAGATAAAGGATCGGTGTAGACTCAAGCTTGCATTCTTCTTCAGAATTGGTGTTTAGTGACTCTAGGACTGGTTCTGGTGGTCCTGAAATGAAGAATGCTTCATAACATCTTCATTTGTTAGGGCTTTCAGTTCTGCAGAAGAGCTCAAAGATAGCGTTTTATGTATTCCTTGAGGGGGAACCAGGACTGTGTTCCAAGGCCGCCCCATTGTTTCTTGACTGCTCCTCCTTTGTCTCTGCAGCCCCCAGCCCTTCCCTGATCAGCAACTGTTTGAGCCTGCACTTTGGAGCTCAGGGAGAGTTATGGAGGCTGAATGAGGTCTGTTTCCCGCAGGCAAAAAATGGGGGACACAGAAAGGCTTTTATGCCCAGAAGTCCCACAGGGTCCTGCTCGGTTTCATAGGGTGCGCACAGATTCTGTGCCCAGGCATGGTGGGCACTCTTGGTCTCTGAGGTAAGCCACGACCCTCTCCAGGTGATAAGGGTGCTGCGTCTCTGACGTGAGGCAGCATCCTCTCCAGGTGAACCTCCAGGAGCAGCATATGATCATTTTTCGCCGAAGATTCTAGAAGACAGACTGCTGAGCTGAGCGCATCGTGCACCCCGGTATGTGTAGACTAAGTCTGCACTTGAAGCTCAGAGACGACGGAAGGGGAAAGACGGTGTGACAGGGCCTCAGTAGAAACTCATCATTTCCTCCTGGGAATCCTGCGGGCTGAGGATTCGGGAAGGGACTCTTCTCCCACAGCCCCTGACTATCAAGACAGACTTTCTGGACAACCCCCCGCCCCGTGAGCAGATATGGGAGGCACTCCCCTCACTGGAAAGGACCAGGGTAGTTACTACTGCCCACCTGTAAGGTATGTCATTAGTCTCTTCAAGCGTGCTATTAAAAAAAAAATCAGTGTTCTAATTGGTGCTGCAAACTTGAAATTCTGAGAGCTCCTTTAGTGGGGCTGGAGCGGCCTTGAGTTGGTAGAGTCGCCAGCTGCATTCCTGTTTTTCTGCTCGGGTTCTCACCCACCCTAGGAATGTTGTAGACATAGGGGGATGTCCACGTACCCTGAGGAGAAGACCTCAGCCCTCATGTAGCTTTTGTTGACTTAAGAAAAAATACACAACCTGAAAGCTGAGACTTAAATTTTATTTGGGGGCAAAATTAGGACTTGAGCCTTGGAGAGAGCAACTCGGGTAGCCCTGAGAAAACCACTCCAAGGAGGTGAGGGGGGAGCTAGGGCATATGGGAGTTTTTGTTCCAAAGATAGTAGGAACAAAGGATTTACAGAAAAAGATTTCTAGAAAACCAGTTTCTGTGGGAAGAAGTAAAGGTCTGGGCTTCCTGGAATCACTCCTTTGAGACGGACCTCAACCAGTCCTCCTTGTTTCTTTCCTGAGTTCCCTCAGGGCTCAGCAGCTCACTCTCAGGAGTGGCTGCTCTCACAGATGACTGTGACATCTCTTGTTTTGTCCACTTAGACAGCTTTGAAAGACCTCGCCAAAGAGGAAAGGGGAAATATCGAGATGTAAGTGATCAAGGTGAAGGCGGAGTTGCATGCAGCCACGCACGCATTTTCCAAAGTTTGCTGCTAGACTCAGAAGGAGCAGACATCACCATGAAGCTTTTAGTGTTTTTCTAGATATGAGGGATGCAAGAAGTGGGCTCATAAAATCTTCTCCTAAAAGTATCTAACTATCTGATAACCTGGTCCTCCAGTTTTCCCAGAGCACAGAGTGCCTCGCTCCTGGTCTCCACCCTGAGATCCACTCGGGGGGTGCTGTGGGTCAGCAGCTGCAGTGGCTCATGTTTTAATCCATGTAGAGGATGATGGCAAGTGCCAAACTTCAGTTCACACTTTCAGTGTAGCTCAGGAGATAAGTACATTGCTTAACAAATGTAAGGGATAAGTAAATGACATACTGGCTGCCCACCAATACGTGCTCTGAAAACACAGAGCAAGATAGGGACTAGGACTCCAGCAAAGTATGCAGAAAGAGAAGAAGGATCAGGTCCCTGGAAAAAATGTGGTCAGGAATAGCTTTCTGGTCGAGGAGACATGGAGGTGGGCTTTCAAAAAAGCTCAATATTTAGAATTGTTTCCAGAGCACCAGAAGGGGCAACTCACATCAGCCAGAGAGAAAAGCACATGAAAGGTGTGTGGAAAGCCAGCCTTATGCTTTAGAACACGTCACATCCTTTACAACTCAGGAACATGAGGCCAGGAAAGAGGAGGGACTCCGAAAAGCAGAAACTGCAGGTGGGGGAGTCCCCATCGTGGCTCAGTGTAAACGAAGCTGACTAGCATCCATGAGGATGCAGGTTCGATCCATGGCCTCTCTCAGTGGGTTAAGGATCTGGAGTTACCATGGGCTGTGGTGTAGGTCACAAACACTGCTCATACATGCCGTTGCTGTGGCTGTGGTGTAGGCTGGTCGCTACAGCTCCAATTTGACCCCTAGCCTGGAAACTTCCATATGCCACATGTGTGGCCCTAAAAAGCCAAAAGTACAAAAATCAAATAAAACAGAAAGAAACTGCAGGTGGAAGGGGTGCTCTGTCCCAGCTGGTCCTTCCTCCAGGGCCCCAAATTTGCACTTACTCGGGAGAAACAATTCCTTACTTAAGTATGAAAACTCCTCTTCACTTAAGAGGACAGGGCAGATATGGCTTTGCGAGACTTTCACGTTCACTGCGGCAAAGCCATGGAAGCAACCTGCGCCCATAGACGGGTGAGTGCATAGGAAAGGTGTATTATGCACGTACGGAGGGACGCTATTCAACTTTGAAAAGGAAAGAAAGACTCATGATCCAACAATCCCACTCTTGGGCATCTATCCAGAGAAAACCATAATTCAGAAAGAGATACGCACCTCAGCGTCTATTGAGGCACTATTTACAACAGCCAAGACATAGACACAATCTAAATGTCCATCAGCAGAGGAATGGATAAAAAAGACGTGGTGCATATATACAATGGAATACTACTCAGCCATCAAAAAGAATGAAATGACTCCATTTGCAGCAACATGGATGGACCTAGAGATTATCATACTAAGTGAAATTAGTCAAAACATCATATGATATCACTTAGATGTGGAATCTAAACAAAGGATACAAATGAACTTATTTACAGAAAAGAAACAGAACTATTGACTTTGAAAACAAACTTATGGTTACCAAAGGGGACAGGTGGTCAGAGGAGGGGTGGATCTGGGGTTTGGGATTGTCACATGCACACTGTGGTATGTGAAAAGCTGGCCAATGGGGACCTGCTGTATAGCACAGGGAACTCTACCCAGTATTCTGTGATAATCTCCGTGGGAAAAGAATCTGAAAAAGAATGATGTGTCCATATGTGTAACTTAATCACTCGGTTGTACATCAGAAATTATCACAACATAGGAAATCAACTATACTTCAATAAAACTTTAGAAAACGGGAAAAAAAGAAAGCCTGCCCTTTGCTTCAATGTAAATGAATCTCAAAAGGATTCTACTAAGTGAAATAAGCCAGACACAGAATGACTAATGCTACATGACACCACTCGGATGAGGAACCTAAAATAGTCAAATTCACAGAGGAACAGTGGTTGCCTGCGGCTGGGGGGACAGGGGAGTGAGCAGTTCTAGTCCAAGGCGACAGAGTTTAGAGTGTGCAAGACGCCTAGTCCTGGAGATCGACTGTATAGAGCAGTGCTTAGAGTTAACAATGCTGTTTTGTACTCTTAAAAGTTTGCTGGGAGGGTAGATCTTAGCTCAAGTGTTGCCATCCTGAAAGTAAATAGTAAGAACTAAAGAGAAGAGGGGAAAGCGCTTGGAGGTGATGGCTGTGTTTGTGGCACTGACAGCGGTGATGGTCTCACAGGTGTGCTGACTCCAGGCTCATCGAGCTGCGCACATTTCATATGTGCACTGCTTTTCATATGTCAATCATACTCAGTGACATGGCTTATTAAAAAAATAAAAAGAAATTTTAAAAAAAGAAAGGGCGAATTATCGCTTGCTAAATCTACGTGAAATTTGGGGTCAACAGCTTCACGATTAATACAGACAAGTTAAAAGCTGATAACAAGATTGCCTTTCTGGACAAGTATTGTCGGTCCAAACAGGAAGCAGCTCTTACGGGGCTTGGCCAACAGGGCGGTCCCCGACCCTTCTGAGTGTCTTTTCTCCAGCATGCCCGTGTCTGGCGTGAGGGGGTCAGCAGACAGGCCCTCCGCAGAGGTAAACCCTTCCCGACCGTGAGCTGCCAGCTCTCCAGTGAAGATGGCAAACATAGCGAAAGTGGGGGCTCTTTCCAGGATCAACTCCCTACATCAAAATAACCGTGCAAACCGAGTGACCTACCTGACTCAGCAGGGCGTGTGGCGGCGTCTAGACTAAACATCGTGATGATTCGGTTTTCAGTTCTCACCTTTCCTCCAGGTGCTGTTTCCTCAAATGGGAGCCTATTAATGTGCTAAGTAAATATTATTTTTATTTTTGGAAGGGGGTCACCATGACAGCATGTGGAAGTTCCCGGGCCAGGGATCGAACTTGCGCCACAGCAGTGACAAGGATGGATCCTTAACCCAATGAGCCCCCAGGGAACTCCAAAGAGTGAATGTTCTTGTTTGAGGAAACATGGGAATCTTGTTCGTCTTTACAAGGATCTAGGTCTACCTGTTGTTTAACCCATAGAGCTGAATAAGGAGATAGCATTCACTGGACGTTACATCATGCTGTTAATCTCTTAACTAACAAGCAGCTTCCTGCCCCCTGCGTTCCCTCCTCCAGCACAGAGGGGACGTGAGCTCCACTCTTCTCAGCTCAGAAGACACAGAACCTGGCGGAAGTGTTCCTGACACAGGGATGCAGAGAATCTGCACGGTTGCTGTGTTCTATCCCAGGACCTGGGAGAGCTCAGGGGATGCTCGCTTATTAGCACGTGAATTTGTGTGGCTGTGAGGAGGGCTGTTACACAAAGAAGCCGCTTCTTTCTTCTCCTGGACTTGGTTAATGCCTGCAACCTGAGAGAACTGGCTTGAGTCCTCAGGACATCACAGGTTAGAGAGTGATCTAGAAATAATATCTAGAAGAGGCTTTTCACTCTGGACAGAAAGACATCAGAATTAAGCCAGATAAGAAGTCATTATTTATTTTATTTATTTATTTATTTATTTATTTATTTATTTATTTATTTTTGCTTTTCAAGGCCACACCCATGGCATATGGAAGTTCCCAGGCTAGGGGTGGAATCAGAGCTGCAGCTGCCAGCCTACACCACAGCCACAGCCATGCTGGGTCCGAGCCGCATCTGCCACCTACATCACAGCTCACAGCAACGCCAGATCCTTAACCCACTGAGCGAGCCCAGGGATCAAACTTGCATCCCCATGGAGACTACGTTGTGTTCTTAACCTGCCAAGACACAACAGGAACTCCTTCTTTTATCATTTTTATTTTATCGAAGTATAATTGATTTACAATGTTGTGTTAATTTCTACCGGACATCAAAGTGACTCAGTTATACATATATACACATATATATTCTTTTTAAAAAAGCCATTTCTGACACCCATGTGAAGAACAAAATAAAGTACCTCATTACACTTGAGTATTTGAAATGTCGACAAGAAGTAATGCTTAGACATGAAACATCAATTTTTATAACTCTTAGGCCAAGTATTGTGATGTCTTTGGGTTAGCAGTCCAATTTTGCATTGGAGAAACACATGGAACTTCTCTAAAAGAATCAAATGTAATCTCAGGGTTATATCTTGTGCAAATAATGTGAGAGGTTTGTACATTATCAATCAAGAAAACCATGGTTTTGGCATAAAACCATGGGATTGGCATATGCACACTGAGGTATATGGAATGACTGGCCAAGACGGACCAGCTGTGTAACACAGAGATCTCTACCCAGTGTTCTGCAATAATCTACGTGGGAAAATAATCTGAAGAAGAGTGGCTGTGTGCATATGTGTAACTGAGTCACTTTGCTGTGCACCAGAAATGATCACAACATGGTGAATCAACTAGACTTCAATAAAACTTTAAAAAATGAAAAAAATATAATAAAATACGCCCCCCAAAAAGAAAATCACCACTACCCAGTCCTGAAAAGGGAGGATAAAAGAATACCCAAATATGGCTGGTAGTAGAATGCAGACATTCCCAGCCACCTCCTTATTTTTGGCTGTTGGAGAGGAAGCAGATGGCTTCACGTGGAAATTTGTACTAGAATGGAATCTTGAGGAAACATAGAATCATTACAGACGTGAAGAACGCAGAAAACGCTGCAGCCAGAGCTCGGGGGGACTGTCCAGAGATGCTCCAGCCACCCCTCCAATGGGGAGTACAGGACGAGAGCTAGGAAAGACATGTGGCTCCAGGCTGCATGACAGACCTGGGTAAACAATGGCAGAACTCTGTTCCAGGACTTGAACAGAATTCTGGGATTTTCAGTCACCTTTCCGGGTCAGTTCACTTTGTTCCACTTCACATGTTTTCCCAAGAAGCTTTCCAATGAGATTCTTAATAAAGAAAAAGGTCAAGAATTCTTGGCAAGTAAGAGGCCATAACATGTGTCTCTTTACTTAGTCTTCTCTGAGACGGCCACTGACATGGACCGTAGAATATATAACATAGAACATCTTAAGAACATCTTAAAACCCATCCAAGTGCCAGAAACAATGAGGAGTTACTGCCAGACTAAATGATCGGGTGGGCTCAATACGAAGGACCTCGGAGGGGGTGAGTGCGAAGCCCTGAGGCTGTCAGGGGAAGTGTTAGAAGAACCCCTCCGACATCCCCAAGAAAAGGTAGCTGTTTGCACAGGGCCAGGAGGCAGAACAGGAGGCGCACTAGACATGCCTTCTAGTCTCTCTGATTTGGAACTAAGTGGACCCCACCAAGGCGCTGGGCAATGTCAGGATCTGGTGGGTTGTCCCAGCCCCAACCGAGCAGAGGGGATGGCACTGGGGGGCGCTGAGTGGATGCCTACACGATTCAGAGACTATAAACCCTGCATCTGGGCCCCCACAATACTAAACATGGCCAAGGCCATTTCCAAAATGGTGAAAAATGAAGGCAAAAAAGAAATCACTGGTAACCATAACCCAATGTTAAGCATGGCCAAAGCCATTTCCAAAATGGTGAAAAATGTAGCAAAGAAGAAATTACTGTTAGGAGTGACTTTCTACTGAATCTAAAGAAATGGTCCTTCCTGAAGATACTTTTTCCGAGGAAAGCAAAGTTCCTAGTTCTGGTCTCAACAGGGATGGACACAACCTTACATTATATCCATCCAATTAGAACAAGTATTCAGGAGGAGGAAAAAAATAAAAATAAAGGGTCAAAAAGTGAAGCAGACAAAGCCAGGCATGCTAAATCAGAAATAATGACAGAGGCGACACAGAGCTGAATAGACAGCGTGAGCTCTTGAGCTATTGAAAGAGAAGGCTAACATGAAGGGCTGACACACAATGTGGAGGAAGATGGATGAGTATATGAGAATAGTTTGGGAAAAGCCATGGAATAAGGAACATGGATCCAGGAAAGTGAGGATGACTCTCATCATGAGCTAACTGGAGAAATGGAGCCAAATCAATAATCAAAGAAATGAGGGCAAAATTTCTGAGCCAAAGAAAGATTCAATTTATCGGGTACAGGCAAGATTTCATGGGAAAAAGAGACAGCCTTGACAGTCTTAAAAAACAACTAAGGTGGGAGTTCCCGTCGTGGCTCAGCAGTCACAAAACCGATAAAAATTAAATCTTAGACATGGTAGACTTCCTTAATGGCCCCACATCTACACAAGTTCTGCGCATACTATTTGCCACATAAAGATGCAAGTCCTCCAACTGGGGGTCCCTATAATTCTCAGTCATGTGACTACACTTGGCCAATGAGACACTAGCCAATATGACATAAGCAGAGTCTTGGACATTGCTTGTTCCCTCCTGCACTCTGCCGTCACTGGGAGAAGGGCCTGCCTGGTTACAGAAAAGTACAACAGACATGGGCAGTGGAGCCACCCCAAGCTTCCCCTAGCCCCGCTCAGCCAACCCTCAGCTGATCCCTGGAACCATGCACGAGCCCAGCCAAGACCGACTTAGAAGGGCTAAAGCCCCAGATGCAGGGGAAATGTTGTTGTTGCTGTTGTATGCCAATTCTCTGTGCTTCGTTGCCCAGAAAAAGCTAACTGATCGGAGTCTTTCATCCCTGGTACTGCTGAGATTTGGAGCGGGATGATTTAACTTAACAACGCCATCAGCCAACAGAATCTAAGTGACATTTATAGAGCATTTCACCCAATGACAGTAGAGCACAAACTGTTTTCAAGCATGTGGAACATTCGCCAAAATAGCATGAGGGAGATCTTTGTGGTGATGGAACAGTTCTGTATCTTAATGGTGATGGTTACACAGATCTACACATGTGATAAAATAGTATAGAACTACACACACACACACACACACACAGATGAAATCTGATTTAGCTCTATGAACTGCTCCAACATCAATCTCCTGGTTTTGATATTGTCCTATAATTACATAAGACGTGATCAGTAGGGAAAACGAATGGGAACACAGGACCTCTCTGTACTCTTTGCAAATTTCCTTCAAATGCATCTATAATTATTTATAAATAAAAAGTAAAGACAAGACACTGTGTGTTATGGCCCATATCCTTCTATACAACCTAATTAAATTTACGAAGCAGGAGACCAACCAAGGCAAACGTAACTGAGTTAATTTCATGCTGAATAAATATCGGCCTTATTTGAAAAGGGCTTGGATTAGTGCCTGTTACTCTGTCCCTTCTCTCTTTAGATGGCTAATTCCAACTAAATTCATGCTTCCTGGCAGCACAGCAGCCTTAAACAGAAGCACAAATTTGGTCTTTGGAACCACAAAATGATATTCTGTGGAAAATGATATGTTTAGCCACACAATCCAAGATATGTTTACATTTTAATTTATCCTTTATGTATTATCAAAATGAAGAAATAAAATGAAGAATTAAGTTTTAGAAATCTCACAAAATTCAGAGAACAACTCTGGCTCCAGTTAAAGAAACAGGTAACGTGAAATGTAGCTCAGCTGTGTCACCTGCGTATGTTGTACTATTATCCAGTTTAGCTTTGTCAGCTTCCCGTGGTGCCCCAGCCTTTGATAGATTAATACAGAAGAAGAGGCAGGATGGAGTTCCTGTTGTGGTTCAGTGGGCTAAGAATCTGACCAGTATCCACGAGGGTGCGGGTTTGATCCCTGGCCTCACTCCATGGATTAAGGATCAAGCTGTCGTATAGGTTGCAGATGTGGCTTGGATCTGGCATTGTGGCTGTGGCTGTGGCTGTGGCATGCAGCTGCAGCTCTGATTCGACCACTAGCCTGGGAACTTCCATATGCTGCAGGTGTGCCCCTAAAAAGAAAAAAAAAAAAGAGGCATGATAAAAAGTACTCTGTAAAAATGCTCGCAAGTTCATGTACATTTATGGGTCAGAAGATAGTAAACTGGTGAAGCCGTGGTGGGCCTGAGTAGTGCTATGACACACTTACGATTTCTTGTGTAACTATCCGTGGTTTTCCAATGTCTAATAAAAAGCTTGCATTACTTTGGCCCAAGACTGATATTTTTTAAACAGATTATGCAGTGACGGTTCTTTACGTTGTCATGGCTGATAGATTATTTCTCCATGCTGGATTTTGATTGTATTCCCAGCCCCCACGAGTCAGAATGTTGTCATTCCTGATGACATTTATTTTGAAAAGTGCTTCAGACTCTCCAGGTGATGAAAATACTCTTGGAATTGAAAAAATGCATACATGCACAGCAACTATTCCTGGGGATAGTCTAACCAAGAAATCTTTAAAGCAAACACAGATATATATATATATATATATATATATATATACACACACACACACATATATTGCTTTTTAGGGCCACACCCACGGCATATGGAGTTTCCCAGGCTTGGGGTCCAATCAGAGCTACAGCTGCCGGCCTATGCCACAGCCAAGTAGATGATATGCCTCATAATCTGGTTGTGATTGTCCCAGTTTAGGTGGACACATAACATAACATGACATGACATAATATAGCAACCATCTACTACCAACCTACCTAACCTAACGTAATAACGTAATGAACATAACTAACATAACCAGGGGGCTAGATGGAGGCAGAAGATGTGGGAGAAAGATTTGGCAGGAATGGGAGGCAAGGTCCTAGCCATGCAACCAGGGCAGTTATTTAAAGCTGGGGACCCTCAGTTCCTTTCACCAAAATTGAGCAGAACAAAACTGACTTAGCCCCTAAAGGACCAACATGCTTCAGATTCTTGTCTATCACCAGAGAGATGCTTTCTAATAAATATTCTCTTGCTTCTGATTTAGAATTAAAGTGCTTTGTAAAACCTCCCCTGAGAGGAAGGTATTAATTTTCCCAACACTGGAAATGCATTATGTATCAGCCTCATACACCCATGTCTTTTCCTTTTGAAAATACCTGTTGTAACGATGTAGGTAAATAGCTCACTGTAACCAATTTACATGCATACGGTAGTTACTCTGGATTTTGACCACAAGGTCTTTCTAAAAAATAATGATGATCGTATATTTACAATTTTATTTTTAGCATCAGCAAGAGGAATGTGTGAGTGAGAAAGGCAGTGATGCAATTAACAGAAAGAGAGCGGATGGTCCCGGTAGTAACCTTGCCCTGGTCAATGCTGAAATACGCTACGAGAGTAACCATGGAGACTGATGCCGGATTCCTGAAAATAGGCGAGGACTTACAATTGTGGTGTGTTTACTTCAACGCATTCATCCCATTTGGGACAGGGTGCCATGTGTTACCATAGAAACAGAAGCTGTTGGCTGTGAGGGGATATCTAGGGTGTCTAGAGTCTGGTTCCCAGGGAGATGGACTGGCTTTCTTTCTTTCTCTCTTTCTGTCTTTTTTTCTTTCATTTTTTCTGGAAATATAGTTGATTTAGACTGAATCAGTTTTCAAAGAACCCACAGTCTTCTGTGTCCCGAATTCTCCAAATCAACTGCATCGTGAGCCAAGAAGTAACTTCATCTCTCCTTGAGGGAAGGAGTTGAAGGTGTACAATCTAAAAACCCTTGAGCGGTGGGTGCTGTAGGCCTGCCTGTCTGCTCCTCGGGGGGCGGGGGACAGGACAAGCGTGATCAGACACAAGGCGAGTGCAGGCTGCAACTCTGTACTTTATGAGCTGGTCTGCCTGGGCGAAGCCCAAGCCAGGGAGTGTCAATGTCCTTTCCTCTAAGAAGGTAATCTTGCGCCAGATCCAAGCCACAACTGTGATCTACACTGCAGCTCACGGCAACACTGGATCCCTAACCCACTGCGCGATGCAAGGATTAAACCCACAGCCTCATGGATACTAGTCGGGTTCGTTTCCACTGAGCCACAATGGGAAGTCCAAGAGCTATTATTTTCACTGCTTGGCTTGTGGCTTCTTCCTCCATTTTCAAAGGCAGCAACATCCTTATGAAGCTGTCAAGGTCAACTATGATGAAACAGTGGGTCTGAGGGAACGCTGTCATCTTTGGGTCCTCTGGTCTTTGGCCTCAGAACCACTTCTGAAACAGTTCCTGGGTCCGCCCTGGGGGAGGCAGTGGCCCTCAAAGAGCTGTTTCAGCCACGAGATACCCCAGGGCTCTTGAGGGGTGGTGTTTCCACCTGGGGCCCTGTGCATATCTTCCCAAACCCCCAAGGAAATCCCCCAAGAGTGGCTCCTGGAAAGAGCTCCAAGTGACAATTCCATTTCTGCATCATGCCACAGGGGAGGGGTACCCAAATTTTAAGTCTATGCCTATGAACATCAGTGGGCTAAAATTATTAACCACCACTGGACGTCAAAGATAACCTAATTTCAAGGGGCACTTATTCCCCAAACAGCACTGATTTTTTTTTTTTTTTTTTGAAACTACAGGTAGCCATCATCTTGTCTCCCAGACCCGTATATCCATCCAGGCTCAGCTCCCTTCCGATCTGGGCTCACAGGGCGCTTCTGCATTGGGCTTTACACAAGCTCAAGAAAAAGTCTCCTCATTCAGCCACAGGCTCCTCGTTCTCCTGATGTCTGTAGCCAGCGCGATTCTGTGCATCCACTCACTTCTTCTCCACAACGTTTTCTGGAGCTGGTTCTGTAAATCAGGGACTAGTGATAAAGTTAGTTAAGATGTCCTGAGGCTGGTATGAAAAGCCACACCAGGCCGCATTTTGGACAGACAAGGGGACAAGAGGGTGGTCACTAATTTGACCAGCCACGTGGACCATCTGTAGACTCCATCCACAGCAAAAAACAAGGCAACTTATTTCCATTTTGAAACAATAAAAACACATTATTTGCGCTAAGTTTTTGAAATTTCAGATCCATGTGATTGAATCAGCATTATCTCATTTCATCAAATGAGGCCTTTGAATACCAAATTTCACAACCATTATATCTGATTTTCAATGTCTTTAGTAAGTTTTCCATTGAAAGGCAATGGAGCGCGATTATAATTCCTACTGAAAAGCCAAGCAAAGCATTAGGAGAAAAAAAGTTATCAAAAAAGGAAAGTCTGCAAAGCCCACATTTTCTTGCCTATTTGGCAAACTAATTTTAAAACAGATTGCCGTCTTTTGGCAAAATTTTTAAGTATTGAATAGCCATGAGAATTTATGTGTATCTATTATTAAGGAGATGAGGAAATACATGTTTTTTTCACACATGTAACTTCACATTATAAGAAAAAGATTTTGAACTAAAATAAGGGGGCGTGGAATGTTTGCCATTTAAAACCAGCCTAGACGCCCACTGTATCCGCGCTTATGGTGAAATTTGACTTTTATTTCTTCCCAAAATGCCTTTGTTGGGACAGACCCATCCTGCTTTGTGCTTTCCCCTCCTTCAAAGATGTTCTGTTAAAAAGATGTGGTATATATACACGATGGAATACTATTCAGCCATAAAAAAGGATAAAATAATGTCATTTGCAGCAACATGGATGGAATTAGAGACCCTCATACTGAGTGAAGCA
>PVHT020000105.1:21016013-21031093 GCA_004024745.2 Catagonus wagneri
TGGGGGAGGGGTGGGAGGGAGTGGGGATAACTACTGCTTTAATGATGGAATAGCAAGGAGCTCCAACTGTAATGCACGGGGAACTATATCTAATTACATGTGACAAATCCATATATGTACATGTAATCGGGTCACCACATGGTGCGGTTGGAAAATCTGACAGAAATCTGTAAACCAGCTATAATGCAAAAAAATAAAATAAAAAAAAAATGCCTCCATTATCTTCCAATGTCAGGGAGTACACCATTCAGAAATGTCTCTTCTCCACCCCAAAAGCCATGGACATCTGACAGACAGGACCTTAGGAAGGGCGGGCGAATTCCACCAGAACACTGCTGAGACCCAGCCTTTCGGGAGCCAGCACCGCCCCTCCGGACAAGGCTGGAGGGGACAAGCTCTGAGACACCTCTGGGGCAGTATCAGCCACCATTTCATGTCTGGCCACTTCTCGTGCTTTGGGTCACACCTACTAACAATACTTCTCAGAAGGCAAGGTGGGCAGCAGGGCCAGGCTGGCTGCCTCGCCATGGCTCCACTCCTGTTGACTTTGCTGGACCCATAACGGAAGCCACCCACCCAGGTCACACACAACATTCACTCTTATGTCTTCTGCATGCTTCTTCCTTACCGTTCACTTTTTCTTCCCATATGTGTTAGGTGAATGTGAGGGTAAATTTAACATGTGAGCAGGACTGGCCACAGGCTGCCCAGAAGCATCAGAGGTTATTCTGGGTGTGTCTGGGAGGGCGTTTCTGTGCAAGATTCCTGTTTGATTTGGTTGCCCAGGTAAAGCAGATTGCCCCTCCCTAACGTGGGTGGGCCTCGTCCAATCCGGTGAAGTTTCTCTTTTACAAAAAGCATAAAAGAGAACTTCTCCTGCCTGACCTCTCGAGTTGGAACCATGCTGGGGTTTTCCAGGCTTCAGACTCAGCCTGAAACATTAGCTCTTCTTGGGTCTTGAGCCTGCTGGCTTTGGAACTAGAATATACACGAGCTCAGAGCAGTTATACCACCAGCTCTCCTGGTACAGATTGTGCTGACTGCAGATTTGGGGACTTCTTAGCCTCCATAATCACAAGAACTAATTCCTTATAATAAATCTCCTCTTCAGATAAATAGCTATAAAGACAGATATACAGATGATAGAGATTTAGATTCATATAGATGTGCACAGATACACACGTCCTGGTGTGTGACTCCACCGAATAGCGTGAAAATACATGTAAGATGTGAAATGCTACATGGAAGATATTGTACTATAAGCTGCTATTCCCAGGCTGTTGGGTTGATTGTTGATTTTTCTTCCTTGTATACCACTAGGCTTTATTTCCCACGTGTATATAAAGTTCAACTTCCATTCGGTCATTAAGAAAATGGAATAATAATCCTCTTCTTACCTTTGTCACAGTCGTCATTTTCTTAAACAGTTTTTGAATGTTGACTATACTGCCGTCAATTTTTTTCTTAATTATAGTAAATGCAGACAACATGTATTTCAGATACGCAGTTATAAGACAGCGATAAGTAGCACGCACGTCCATTGACCATTGGGAGGCAGGCTTGTCAGGACCCATTTAGAGAGATGCTTTAGGGAGGCAAAAAGGAAATAGCACATTAAGACCTAAAGGAATTGTGTCCAGGCTGAGAAAATAACAAGGGCAACAAAAGAACCAGCAGGAAGGCGTTGTGACGGGGACTTCACTCACTCATTGTTCGGAGTGGATTTTCCTCTTCCTGTGGGAAATATACACGCCCCGGGCCCGCGGTTCTGTACCCAATTTCAATGTGTGGAGATTTTTCCCACACCAAGCAATTCTCCAACACCAGCTGGTGTCCTGCAATTAAATCAGCTGTGACGCCATTTGCCTAAAGATAGCTTCACATTCCCACGGCTGAAGGTTCAGATTCCACAAGACACCCCCACCTCTTTCAGACGCAAATCGCAAGTCCAGGTGCCTCTTACCGACCAGCTCTAGATCCCAGGTTCCCACAGCTCCCTCTTTGGGTTTGATTAATTGGTAGAGCAGCTCATAGAATTCCGTGGAACATTTTACTTTTAGATCATCAGTTTATTATAAAAGGATATAACTCGGGAACAGCCAGATGGAAAAGATGCCTGAAGCCAGACATGCGGGAGGGGCTCAGAACTTCCCGCACCCTCTCCGCTCCCCCCTCCAAATCTCCATGTGTTCACCAACTCAAAAGCCCCCCAAATCCCATCCTTTTGAGTTTTTACGGAGGCTTCATTACGCAGGCGTGACAGCCTCAATCACTGGCCATTGGCAACTGAATTCAGTCTCCAGCAACCTCTCCCCTCCCTGGAGGCTGGACTGAAAATTCCAACCTTCTAATCACACAGTTGGTTTCCCTGGCAACCAGCCTCCACCCTTGAGTTACCTAGAGGTTTTCCAAAAGTTACCACATTTAACATAACAAAAGACACCTAAATCTTCTCAGCGCTTGCTAAATTCCAGGGATTTTAGGAGCTCTGTGACAGAAATGGAAATGAACACATATGTATATATGTAAAAGTGTGTGTGTGTGTATATATATATATACATATATTTCTTATTATAAATCACATTATCACATTGCCTACGGTATGTCGTTTGCAGGCCCCTGTGGTACGAGACCTCTCCAGCCCGTGAATGGTGGATAATGGTCATGGTCATATGACTGGCTTTCCCACTGGAATGGATGCTGAAAGTACCATCTGCCATGCAAGCAGAAGAGTCACTGCCACTGTGTGCTTTAGCCACTCTGTCCTGGGGAATGGTGTGTCCCAAGTAGAGATATCCTACTTGCCTGGGAAACTGGAGGGATGAAGGCGCATGGAGCAGAGATGCAGCAGCCTAGCAAAGTTGGCTATGTGACCCAGTGAAGATCAGAGCTTAATGAAGCTTTGAAAACCTCGCAGCGCTCTACAAACTAAGGTGCTGATTGAGAATTCCCACAAGCACGCAAGTCTTAGTGTCTGTGTAGACTGAGATGCCCTTTTCAGCATGTCTTTGGGAATGGGTGTCTTTACTTGGCCCTTCCAGTATTGACTAGGGTTTTGTCTGCAACCTGCCTTGGCCAACGAGTTATGAACATACACAATCTCAGCAGAGGCATAAGGACCTTGGACGTGGCGGGGGTCACCTCCACTCTTGCTGGTTTTTGAAGCCAGCCTCCATGGGAAGCAGCCCAGAGCAGCCTTGGAGATCCGTAGCCCAGAGCAGAGCCAGCGCCAACCACCAGACACAGGCCAGAGGTCATCTAAAACCGGTCAAAACTCTAGGTCACTCTGTCCAGAAAGACTTTCTATGCTGATGGAAATGTTCTGTAATTGTGCTCTTTCCCATGGATCTTTGTAGCTACTGTGGTTGAAAGCCTGAAATTTTATTTCTAAAACGAATTCGAATGTAAAGAGCCTCATGTGGCTAGTGGCCAGTGTACCAGGCAGCGTAGTTCCAGATGGCTGTCACTGTCCGTGTGACCCCAGGGGAGACCAGCAAAGAAACACAGAGCTGAAGCTAAGCAAAGTCCATTGCACCGGGCCAGGGATCTAACCTGTACCTCCACAGTGACCCAAGCTGAGACAGTCAGGCTCTTAACCCACCTTGCCATGGCGGGAACTCCTTATTCCCTCCTTTTGAGTCTCACACTGGGTCTCTGTTCACCTTGCCGAGATTATTACCACGATCACCTGCTTAGATCTTACTTCTCTTGATGATGTACTTCCATTCCACTCTGCACGAATACTCAGAAAAATCTGCCCGACCTACACACCCGGTCCAAACCCAGATTTCCTTATACAGTGAGGTCTGAGTTCCTTCTAAGTGACAGCCGGTGGCCTTAACTGCCCTCTCTCCTTTCTGCCCCCTGTCCCCCACGGATGACTGCCTGCTTCCTCCCTGCAGCTGCCCTGCCTGTGATCCCTTCAAGCCCGGGCAGCTCCACCTTCTCATGACGTTATAGGCAATAACTGCTTGTGTCAAGTGACCTGGTGCCAGGTTCTAGTAACTGAAGCATAGGGCTTTCAGGCACCACAACGGTATTCAGAATCCCCCTGAAACATTAACACAGCGTCTTTGGAAATGGGCTAAAACTGCACTTAAGAAAAACAACAACACTCCACGGATGACTTGACGGACTTTCAGAAGTCAAAGACAGAGATGATGATGGGGGGGAAAAAAAGCCCTCGTTGAACATTATCATAGGTCAAATTTAATACTGTTGCAAATGATATACCACAATCTCCCTGGGAGTCTTGCCTCGTGGACCGTTTCTCCTCCAGTTCAGTTCTCTAGGGAGATATAAAAAAGGAAATATTTAGTCAATAAACGTAAAACACTGCTATTTCACAATCATATCACCCTTGAATGTTAGTGTTTGTCCTTATGTGACGTCATTCAAATCGTCACTGCCTTTTAGCATGGCTCTCCATGGTTAAAACCAGTTTTACTCGGTATTTTTTTTCCATAGGACCCATCAGCCATGTTATGACGTTGCCTCTCTTTCCAGCCCCACCCTTGGCATTGAGGGGTTGCACACACACCACACGTGGAGAGGGGGGCAGCTCCTGGGAGTTCCTCTACACCTGCGTGGGAACCAACAGACCCTGAGGTCCGGGAAGCTGGTATTGACCGCATCGAGCACAGATGTATCCTCTTAGGGTTACCTCCTCCCTCTTGTCCACACACAGATTCTCCTCTCTGCTTTTATCTCTAAGAACAAAAGTTGACTTATTCTATGTCTTGCTGACCTTGACCGCCCACAGATCCACGTCTGTGATAATGGTAAGTAACATGACTGCCCATTGGCTGTTGGGCAGCCAGTGTATTGGGACAACTTTGGACAAAAGGACCTGGGAAAAGAGGAAATCAGAATAGTATAACCTGAAGGAATCATGTTTCAGACAGAGAAACTAACAGGGGCAACAAAAGAACCCCAGAGGAAGGCTGATGTGACGGAACTTCCTCCTGGACGCCCTGTGGTGGACTGAATTATAGCTCTGAGTGCTTTTCCTCTTTCTGTGGGAAGCCTGCCCTTCTCTGCCCACAGTGTGATGTTTGCGGGCCCCCCTGTGAAGAGATTTCCCAACTAGACATTTCTGTAGCCAAAGCAATCCAATTTTCTTTCCAGACCCATGCTCCTTTCCTCAAGGACCAGATGGATTTTTTTATTGCAGAACTCTCTACGTCTTGGGAGGCAAATAACGAAATAAAAGAAAAACCGTGCCATGTTCATAATACAGAAAAATGCCTTCTCCATGGGCCATGTGGTACGCAGTTAGGTACAAAGTTAGAACAAATTAGCATTCCATCAGGCCACTGGAAGTGGGGAGAGCAGACCCCACAGTGAGGAGGGCACACTTGTATGGTCCGAGTGGACTTCTCACAGCTCTGCAGAAAGAGGACAGTGTTAGATCGGGACCCAACAGACAGTTACGGTGAAATTCTGCCCCCGCATGTGCCTCTTGGCTCTTTCTCTGCCATGACCCTCAACATCGGTGCTGGCTCATAAACCAGGTGTATGCCCATTCTATAAACTCAGCCATCTACACCAGACACCCTCCTGTAAAGAGCACTCAGTCCTTTCAAAGGGTGTGGGCTAGACTTGGACTTGAAGCAAGCCAAGTTGGAAGTACTAAAACTGTAACCTCAGTCATTTTAGGTCCATGCACCGAAAAACATTCTTGAGCAAAATATTATGTTGCAAGACAAAGGCAGCACTGAAATACAGAACAAGCTGAATCAAGGTGGTATTCCGTCTAGACTCGGAGACCCTGTAGCAGGAGGCTTGAGTGTGTTCAGGTCCTTTTTTCAGTTCTGAGCACCATCCCTCTCTTCCCTTGGGGCTGCTTCTAGTGCCACCTGGGGCCCTCTTCTGAAAACTGCCCTCGGGCTAAGGGACTGAGTGTCTCACTCAAGTATAGAGGGGACTGGACGTTCCCAGGGTGGCCCCAGCTAATAACCTCATACAGAAGAATAAAAGCCCAGCTCATTCTTTCGAGGGCAGACTCTGCAAATTGACGCTGCTCCTCCTCCCAAGTGTCACCCGAGCCTGGATATTTGCCTAAATCTTCATTGCTTCCTCCCTGTACCCCATCCCTCCCCAACTCCTTTTCTTTTCCAACTTCTTCTTGGAGCAGATGCTTAATAAACATCTTGCGCATGAAGCCTTGGCTAGGACCTATGCGGGGAGATATCAGAAAGTAGGTTGTGTTTGGCTCAGTAAGAACTACCTTTCTCATAGACTCAGTGATAAAAGAAACAGTGTTTTCTTTATCACCGGATGCTTCAAGACATGAGTAAGGGACTATCTGGTCCTTTATGATTAGAGCAAACACACAAATAACTATTTCAGAGCATACTGAACTTGACCATGGGCACTCCCTTGGGTGACATCAGTCATGGAGGTGGTCAGCTCAGGCATGAACATACTCATGACAGCCTTCTCCACTTTTATAAGAGGATAGCTGCCAGAGATATCAGACAGGGCCACACAGGCTTGAAGCACACAACTCCAGAGCATATAGGGTGCCCCCTAGAGTTGTGAAGAGCTCAATGTAGTCGAGCACGGTTCGACATCAGCATCTTGGTGGTGTTTCACTGCACGTCCAAGGAAGGGCTATCCCATCTGAAAAAGGTTGGATTAGATGGCCGCAGGGTCTCTTTTGTCTCTAAGAAACAACACTTGCATAATCTCTGACCATGCAGAGCCTAACTACACATCTCTAACCACACATCACCATGACTCACTGTACACCTTTGGATGAGGGTTCTGATGATGAATGTAGAACCCATGGCAGGTGCCTTTGATCTCCAGCAGCAACCTGGATCCTCCCAGCAAAGCTTCTCACAGATAGTACATCTCTTCTGACATGTGTCCCTGAAGAAGTGCATGGGAAGAAGCAGTGAGATCCCAAACACCTGCCGGCGCCTGAGTCAGGCTGGGCTCGCAAACTGAGTCTGTGGTAACACACGGATGGCTCGGAGCAGCAATCGCTGTGTGTCATTGCTAATCAAGGCCAGGATAAAACACACAAGTTCTGACAACGGAGCTCTGAAAATTAGAAAACACCTCTGGCTCCCAGATTGGTTCTCCTCTACTCTCTGCATAGTGTGGAAAACGCAGGAAGTTAAAACACTGACTGATATCATCAGATAACAGCATTGAAAGAAACTGTCCAAACCAACCTGGCTAAAATCCAGCACTGCCCTGTGTAATCCTCTTACCTGTATTTAAGCTCAACATTCAGCAAGAGCTACCCGGATATGTTTCAGAACCAAGCTTCTCCTCCAGGGTGGAGGGTGGAAAGCTTCAAGGTTGAAGCTACTGCACTAATTAGAAAAGTAATAGCTCCATTTGCCATTACACAGATGATTAAAAATCTCAATGCCTCACCTTTTCAAGATGTAGCCAAAGACAGAAAAAAAATCACAAGGCAGAAAAAAAATTTCCCTTTGCTTGGGCAATAGTTTTTCTTGTGACAACACCTTGCTTATGAGGCTATTCTTAGTAAAAGCTCTTTCAGATGAGTCCAGACAGAAGTTTTTGCTGCATTTCTCTTGTTGAGTCACGAGTTATTGGGGGGAGGGGGAATTGTACTCCTTTCAGTGGGCATGATACAAATGCACGCTTGGTGGCTGTTTGTACAAAGGTGTGATATTTATTCAAAGCTGAAGCAAGGCATGAATTTTTCCATGGAAGGACTTGGCTGCCCTTCCCATGTGCTGCATAAAGCTGCTCCCACAGCATCTGATGTTTTTCTGTTGACATCAAAGTCAGTGTCATGGAATGGTTCTCTAACTCCAGTGTTTTTGTGGTTCAGCTGGGCATTTAAAGGACTTTGGTGGTTTTGTTGGCATTTAGTGTCCGGCTCTCTCACATTCGAAAACCATTTGGCTCTCTTTAATAAGCGCCTAAGGGAGTTCCCAGCGTGGCTCAACAAGTTAAGAACAAGGCATAGTGTCCCTGAGGATGCAGGCTTGACCCCTGGCCTTGCTCAGTGGGTTAAGGATCTGGTGTTGCCGTGAGCTGAAGTGTAGTTTGCAGATGTGGCTTGGATCTAGTGTTGCCGTGGCTGTGGCTTTGGTCTCAGCTGCAGATTTGGTTCGACTTCTAGCCCGAGAACTTCCATAAAGGTTCCAAGGGTGTGGCCATAAAAAGAAAAAAAATTAAAATAAAAAATAAAAAGCTCTTGGGAGATTCTTTTGTGTACTGAAGTAGAGAATGAATTCGTTAATTCTGAAGAAAAGCCCTAAAATTCATGCTGACTTTTAAAATAATTCATTGAGTGGAAGCCTTCCTGTTTCTTATTTGTAGTTCTCAAGAGCTCTTCAGCAACAGGTTTATGCAAATCAAAAAGATAAACAAATAGCATGATTAGACTTAAAGAAAACCAGATGAATGCATTAAAGAGATAATTAAACAAAAAAAAATGCATTCCTTTAAATGCCCAGGCTATATTATTAAAAGGGACAACACTGTACCTCCTAAACTCAAATTCTTTGGACAGTTTTCAGAGTTACCGACTTTGTGTTTGGTAGACTGGCTCATCACGCAAAGAGTACATATCTTCTCACCAATAAACAGCCAACAGACAAAAGGATGAAGGAAGGGCCATGTGGCTACTATAGACATTATGTTACAAGCCTTTTTAAAAAAAAATAAGGAAAAAGACTGTAACTGCAAGTAATTTTAGAAGTGAATTCTGCCAAAGAACTGATGAGGAGATCCAAATCACTGGGGAAATAGAATTCAAGCGTGTGTACCTTAGCTACAGAGCATTTCTTTCAAATAAATAACTTTGAGTACAAGTATGTCCCACGTAATGTTTTCTGTTATCTCTATGTACACCTGCATAGGTTACTAGAAATCAAATTCAACTGGGCACACAGGATTTTTATTTGCTGAATCAGGCAACTCTACAGCGCGCCCAGCTTGAACTGGAGTTGGCATTAGGGTAGGTGGGCTTAGCTCGCAGGTTAGTTTCTCCCAAGCTGTAGGACCTTTAGCAAAGCCCTTGGCCTCTGATTTTTCTCCTCCTTTATAGGAAGAACACTCACTTAATAGGGTTTGTATGTTGATTTAATGAGAACTTTAATGAGAACCTTGTATAGGCAATGAAACTATGTGTAAATGAACACAAATGTATTAATTAATTTACTTGCTTACCTGGGGTTTTTTTTAGGGCCAAACCTGCGGCATAGGGAGGTTCCCAGGCTAGGGGTCGAATCAGAGTTACAGCTGCCGGCCTGCACCACGGCCACAGCCACGCCTGATCCTTGAGCCACTGAGGGAGACCATGGATCGAACCCAAGTCTTCATGGATCTGAGCCAGGTTCATTTCCACCGCGCCACAAGGGGAACTCCCACAAACGTGTTAATTTAAAAAGAAAATATGTTGCTTACTCTCCTCGCCTTTCTTCTATGTGCCTTAAAAGTCAATTACTATCTAACACATTCCGAAAGTTTTTACCTATTTGCCCTAAGTATTCAGCGAAATCCATATCTACTTCATAGAAACTATAAAAATTTGTCCTTCAGATTTTTTTAATTAATTAATTAATTTATTTATTTATTTATTGTTTTTATTTTTTGGCCTCTCCCACGGTATGTGAAGTTCACGGTCCAGGCGTGGAATGTGGGCCATGGCAGTGACCAGAGCTGCTGCAGTGACAACCCAGGATCCTTAACCCGCTGCACCGCCAGGCAACTCCCTCACATTCTACTTCTGAGCCACAAAGTGTATTCCCCACTGAACCATCTTCACCTTGACCCCCTTATCAAGGCGACCTTTAGCATTCTAGATCTTCTTCAAGTTCCCGGACAAAGAGGCTGAATCTGGGGCATTGGTGTCCCTGGTCCTGTCAGCAGCAATCACTGAGGAAGCTTACAACCCAGGGACTGGATTCCTCCATCTCCAGACATCCTGCCCCCTAGCCAGGACGGAACCCCTGCTATCCTCATCCAGGATCGCGAGTGGGGACCAGGACCAGGAGGTAGGGCTTCTTTCTGCTCACCCAGGGGAAGAAGGAAAGAAGGAAGCACTCTGAGGCTCCGGAATCTGCCCATGGACCCCCCACCACTCACACCTGAGCTCTGCTCTGTCTCACTTATGGGACGCATCCATCTCCACAGAAGACTCCAAGCTCGGTCCCCACCCTGGTCCCCTGTTCCGTATTTCACAGCTCTTCCCGGCCCTCCCTACCCAGTAAGGCCCCTTCACCATGTCTCTGGAGCTCTGCAGTAGCCTTGTAACAGCCCCGCCCTCACCTTCCCTGGGGTCTGTTCATACAGCAGCCGAGCGCCCTTCACCAGGAGCCTGACCGCTCCTCTCACAAAGTACCTCCTGTGGCGTTTAATCCTCAGCCCCATCACTGGCACTGCTCACTCCATCACTCTGGCCTCCCTCTCTCGCCCCAGTCTTTGCTTCTTCTTTTTTTGAGAGGGGGCCCCACCCGTGGCATATGGAAGTTCCCAGGCTAGGGTTTGAATTGGAGCTGCAGCTGCCAGCCTACATCACAGCCACAGCAATGCAGGATCCTAGCCTCATCTGCGACCTACACCACAGCTCATGGCAACGCCAGATCCTTAATCCACTGAGCGAGGTCGGGGATCGAACCTGAATCCTCATGGATACTAGTCAGGTTCGTTACCGCTGAGTCACGACGGGAACTCCTGCAGTCTCTGCTTTTTATGATAACCAGTTGACCACTGTACAGCAGCTGCAGAAGACTCCACACTCAACATTCCTGGTCCCTCTATTTTTGCTTTTTGCCCTGATGCTCACCACCGCTAACTCCTCTGTGAGTCACTTACGTATCCTGTCTGCTTGTTGAGGTTTTTTCCCGTTAGAATCTAAATTTGGTAAAAGCGGGATCCCTTTTGTCCAGCAGTGTCTTAAGTGCCCCCAACAGAGACCTCCACATAACCGGTACTGAGACCTTGAATGAATCCGTCTGCACCGAGAGGAGGGATGTGATGATGAGCAAAGAGGATGCTGTAAGCCCAGCCCTCGTGGGTGGGTAGGACTTGGCCTGTGGAAGGCAAATCTCCAGCCCACAGCCTGGGCGTGGTTCTGGATGATGCTTTATGATGCAAAACCTGGGGAGATAATGACAACAGTAACACCGGCTTCCAGGTCATTCTGCTGCCCCCTGAAGGTGAAACGTAACGGCGGGACCTCGTGCACCAAACGCACCTGTGGCCACCCCAGCATCTCCTTTTCATAAATGTGCTCTTTGACCTTTGTCTCTCTCCCTCCCCCACCTTCTGAAATGTCTATATGTTTTATGGTACCATCGGAAGAAAGTGTGTTATAGGAGAAAATCTCTTTCTTTTAATTTCTCACAAGTCTGCTGCTCTCTGAGGGGAGAATGGTTTATGATATTGGTTTTCTTTTTGTTTTTCTTTATTAGAGATGACATCATTGATTGATTGAAACATAATAAATTCTGAAACATTTGCCCATGTCAGGAAATAAAGTTAAATTAATATCATTTTTTCAAATTCTGCGGAAAGTTTAATGTCTTAAAAAAAATTAATAAAATCTGGTTTCCGGCCAGGAGAAGAAATGGAAATGTCAAGCCTCCCCCATAAAAAAGCATATTTGGCTGTAACTTGGGCGAGCAGAGCCAGAAATCCCACGAGAAAGCCTGGTTTTATTGCCCTCCAAGCTTGGTTAAGACTGAAAACAGCTATACCCCAACTTAGCCCCTAACCACTGGCTCCTTTCATCCCACACTGCCCTCTCTTTTCATACATCCATAAGGGAGATGCCAAAGCCTGGACAGATAGCCACAGAGACAGCTAAGATTACTCTGAGTCTCAGAATAAATTATGAATTAACTCCAAATATAAAATGTAATTAGCCTGACATGCCTTTGAATAACTGTGCAAATGGAGACAATGGGAAACAGGGTGGGTTATTATTGTGGCCCCAGAAAATACCGTCTTCCCCTTCCAACCCCGGTGTTCTAAGAGCTCTGAAAAGTCCACAGCATCGCTGGATGGAAGAGATCAGAAAAAGGTCCAAGCACATGGTTCCTGTCGTGGTGCAGTGGAAACGAATCTGACGAGCATCCATGAGGACGCAGGTGCAATCCCTGGACTCGCTCAGTGGGTTAAGGATCTGGCATTGCCATGAGCTGTGGTATAGGTCGCAAATGCGGTTCAGATCTGGCGTTGCTGTGGCTGTGCCTTAGGCTGGCAGCTGCAGCTCCGATTCAACCCCTAGCCTGGGAACCTCCAGATGCCTTGGGTTCGGTCCTAAAAAGACAAAAAAAAAAAAAAAAGGAAGGAAGGAAGGAAGCAAGTAAGGAAGGAAGGGAGGAAGGAAAATGTCGAAACAGGAGGTGTAGACCGGGATGAGGTTTGGTACCCATCGGGGAACAACCTAAGACCCAGGCAAGCAAACTGGTCCCCCTCTAGGGGTTCAGGTAGACCCCAGCCAGGGGACAGAGCAGGCAAGATTCTGATTGGCTGGGCACCTGGGCCCAGATGAAGGGCCTTGACCCAATGGCAGGCCGGGCAGGGCGAAAGCTCCTGTGTCTGGAGCCTGGAACCAGCAGCCAGGGAAGCCTGGAGGAGCAAAAGCACTCAAGGTCACGGCTAAGAAACAGGGCCGACACTACCAACCCTATTGTCCTCAACTCCACCAGCCCAAGGAGGTCCTTCCCCTTGTGAATGCGCAATGAACCCACCCTCATCTTTCATACCCTGGTCTAGAGCTTCATGTGCTCTGGGCTGAAAAATGAACAGCCTCTGAATGGGTCCTTCTGACCTGAGACGTCCCCTCCCTGCACTTCGCAGAGTCCCAGACTCCGACCTTCCCAACACCCAGCCAAGAGGATGTGAGTTCTCAGGATCAGCCCGCGCTGAGTCACAGCAGGGCTGGCCAACACCCACGTTGCCGGGGGCACCTCCAGAGTTTCCAGTTCCACAGACCTGGGGAGGGGGCCCGAGGAGCTGCATTTCCATAAAGCTCCCAGGCCAACCTGATCCTGGTCAGAGACCACACTTTTAGGACCACTGATGAAAGGCTAAGATGTCAGGGTCACAGTCCCTCAGAAAGCCAAGCAATCAGCAAAGAATGGAGACAGAATAGCTTAAGATCTTCAGGACAGGAGTTCCTGTTTTGGCTCAGTGGGTTAAGGACTTGACCTTGTCTCTGTGAGGATGCGGTTCTGTGCCTGGCCTGGCTCGGGGCGTTAAGGATCTGGCATTGCCACAAGCTGTGTGGTGTAGGTCGCAGATGAGGCTCAGATCGGGTGTTAGCATGGCTGTGGCGTAGGCCGGCAGCTGCAGCTCTGATACCACCCCTAGCCTGGGAACTTCCACATGCTACAAGTGAGGCCTTAAAAAGAAAAAGAATAAAAAGAACTTCAGGACAAATGTACCCAAAGCCACCTCTTCATTGGGAACGTGACCCGCTGAGCCAGCCACATGGCGAGGGCGTGAGGTGTTAAACGGGACTGATGGTAACAGAGCCAGCCCCAAACAAACCCACTGACCCAGAAAATGGTGTGAGGGGTTCCATAAAATGAGTTGGGTGTAAGGAGATATAATCACTTCTTTCTGCCCTTGGAGGGAGGGAGCAGGGGCTGCACTGAGCGAGGAAGGGCTGGGTGCCGAGGCTCAGGCTCCACCCGTGAGGACGCCTCCCTCCAGCCTGCTCTGGGCTTCTTCCTCATCGTGGCTTGTTCTTGACTCTCACCCTCCCCAGATTTTGAGTCTGTGAGAGCGGAAATCGGGTCCTGTTCAGCGGAAATCTAAGTCATCCATCCCAGAAGGGGAAGATGCTGTGAGGGTGGACGGCACGCCCCGTCGGTCTCTTCACTCCTTCAACAGATGCTTCCCCAGCTGGGCGGGAAGCCGGCTGTCAGCCCCTAAGGGCTGGGAAACAGCGGGGACCAAACTGGAGGGGGCTCAGGGCCGACTAGACATCGAACGAACAGAGGCCCCTGAAAAGCCACGTGTTTGAAAGATCAGCCGGAAGTGCGAGAAGGCGCTCCCAATGGGAACATCAGGGCAGCAGACAGAGGTGAGGGCGAGGACCCCCAGAGCAAGAGCCACCACCGCTCCCACCCCCACCCCCACCCCGGGGCAGGGAAAGGAAGGAAGCAGCACGAAAGCGCACTGATGCTTCAACGCGAGGAAAGGCAACTCTTTGAGCGCGGCCAGGGATCGAACCCGCATCCTCACGGATACCAGTCGGATTCATTTCCACTGTGCCACAGCAGGAACTGAGGAAAGGCAACTCTTTGACTGAAACAGAAGGAAAACTAAGCGGGTCTGCCACAAAAACACGACAAAGGAGATGCTCGGGATGCAGGAAGGAGGAGGAGCTTAACTCTGCGGGTAGGTGGTGCTCATGGAACCACTGGGCTGATCAGGACTCAGCCTCTGGAGCAAAGACACGGTGTCACTCAGCTGGAGAGTGAGGGGGAGAGAGTCTGCCTGATTCCTGTCACCTGCCCCACAGAAAGATCACATGTGGCCAGGGTGCTATGCTCTGACCCCATGTGGGAACAGACAGACAAAAGCAGAAGAAAAAGTCCTTGTGAGAATTCCTGCACTTGGCACCTCTTCTCAGAGTCATTTCCAAGCCAAGCCACTTCCTACCTGGTGTGAGGGCCTACTCCAAGGGTGAGCAGCCTAGCATCGCAGCCAGGCCTTTGGAGGTCAAGTCCAGGTCCACCTTCTGCCTCAGCTTCACACCCCCTCACACACCGTGACTGGTTCAGCCTCTACTCCGAGAGACAAGACATTTATTATTCTTCTTTTAAAATGTGTCTCTGGGAGTTCCTGCCGTGGCACAGTGGGTTAAGAAACTGACTGCAGCAACTTGGCTCACTGCAGAGGTGTGGATTTGATCCCCAGCCCAGGGCAGTGGGTTAAAAGATCCAGCATTGCCATAGCTACAACGTAGGTCACAGCCGCAGCTCAGGTTCAATCCCTGGCCCAGGAACTTCCATAATCCATGGGTGTGGTGATAAAGACAAATAAAACGTGTCTCTGTATTTCCTTCTCTCTCTAGTACTTTATGGCCCTCGTGCCAATGATATCTGGCATGTAGTGAGTGTTTA